>VDFB02032992.1:451467-469335 GCA_007258455.2 Sequoia sempervirens
CTAGAAACAATAGTTTGGGAGTAGTGCCAGTTCGTCCTCCATAGAGCAAGCGTTCTCTACCAAATCTTCTACTAAGAACAAAGGGAAGGCTCCATCTTCTTAGCTGAAAGGCTTTGGTTCTTCTCAAGACAACAAGAAGAAAAAGAACGTTCATTGTAATTATTGTCATAAGTATGGTCACATGAAGGCTGATTGTCGGGTTTGATTGGCTTTTGAACAAAAGAAGCAAGGAGGGTTTCAACAAAAGACAAATGTCGCAAAGCACTCTGAGCAGAAAGAATTTGCATTCTATGCTTTTATGGCCAAAAGAACTACAGATCCAGTAAAATCTTTTGCCTGGTATATTGATTCAAGGGCTTCTCGGCATTTTACTCATCGTTGGGATTGGTTCACCAAATATGAACCATTCACTGATTCAGTGATCTTTGGAGGAGGCGAAGAGTATACAGTTGTCGGTAAGGGCAATGTTCAGATTCACTCTGGAGGGAGAAATTTAATATTTCTCAATGTCTACTATGTTCTGGGCATGGAACATAATCTTATCTTCGTCAGCCAGATCATGAGGCATTCTCCCCAGTTGGATGTTGTTTTCAGTTCGTCCACTTGCAATATTGTTGATAAGGAGACTCATACTACAATTGCTATGGGACTTGAGGATCATGGTCTATATAAACTTGTTGATTCTAGTGATTCTCAAGAGCACGCTTTGGCAGCCAGGAGTACTTCCATCAACAAACTTTGGTATCAGTGTTATGGGCACTTGAATGTGCACTATCTCTCTCAATTGTCTCAGGAGGGTTTGGTTGTTGGTCTACCTGAGATCCAAACTCAAAATCATGGAGTTTTTGGAGCCTGTCAAGTTGGAAAGTAGCATTGGAAACCATTCTCAGATGGTGATTCTTGGCAAGCCTCCAAGGTACTTCAATTGGTTCACACTGATGTATGTGAATCAATGAACACTCCATTTGTTATTGGGTCCACGTACTTTTTATTATTTGTTGATGATTTCAGTTAAAAAATATGGGTGTATTTTTTGAAACATAAATCAGATGTGTTCAGTACATTTCAGTAGTATAAGGCCTTAGTTGAGAAAGAATTGTGTTCTCAAATTGTCACTCTAAGATCAGATAATGGGGGGGAGTTTTGTTCAACCGACTTCTCTACTTTTTGTGCTACACATGGCATTAAATGCCAACTCACCACACCATACACCCCTCAACAAAATGGTGTCGTTGAATGTAGGAATCACACCATTACTGAAATGGCTTGTTCTATGATGGAGTATAGAAATGTACCTAAGAAATATTGGGTTGAAGCAGTCTGTACTGCAGTCTACCTCCTAAATCGGTCACCTAAACAAGCTGTTAAGAAGATGACTCCTGAAGAAGCTTGGTCAGGAAGTAAGCCTAAGGTGGGCCATCTAAAAGTCTTTGGTTCTACAACTCATGTCCAGATTCCCGAAGCCAAGCGTGCAAAGCTGGACTCAAAGAGCCAACAACTTATGTTTACTGGTTACAATGACAATCACAAGGCATACAGATTGGTTTATGTGGAGACAAATCATCTCATATTTAGTTGTGATTTGGTAATTGATGAGACTACTGGTCCCTTTCTTCCTACTACCAATCCTGAGGATCAACCTATGAAGGTTTTTGATGAGGGTGTTCGTCTTCCTATTGGTTCCCCTGATAGGAGGGCTTCAGAGCATTCCGACTCTGAAGATGAGGAGTCTACTAGTCATGATTTAGCACCACCTGATTTTCCTCAAGATTCTCATCTAGATGAATTTGTTCCAGAAATTCCAGGAGATGTTGTTTCTCATATTCCAGATGTTGGTACCTCTACTCTCCGGCCTAAGTGGTGGGCCAAGACTATCAGAGAGCTTCATGATGATGAACTCATTAAGGGTAGATTAGCTTGCAGAAAGAGAAAATAGGAAAACACAGTCAATTTTGCTCTTATGGCCAACATCCACAACATCTATGAGCCCCAGACATACTCAGAGGCTAAAGGAATTCCAGAGTGGGAAAAGGCTATGTAGACAGAATACCATAGTCTTTTGAAGAATCACACTTGGGTTCTTTTTGATCTTCCTCTTGGGAAGAAACCTATTAGTTGCAAATGGGTTTACAAGGTCAAATATCATGCAGATGGTACTCTGGATAAATATAAGGCAAGGTTGGTAGCTCAGGGATTCACACAGCGGGAGGGCATTGATTATGAGGAGACTTTTGCTCCTACTGCCAAGATGAACACAATTCATCTTCTCGCTATTACAACCCAGTTTGGATGGACAGTTCGTCAAATGGATGTCAAGAGTGCCTTTCTCAACGGTGGGATTGCGGGGAAGAAGTCTATATGATGTAGCCTCGAGGTTTCAAGGTTGGCCGGAAAAAGAAAATTAGAAGTTTGTAGGTTCGGTCAAAGCACTCTATCAATTGAAATAGGCTCCTCGTGCATGGTACATCAAGATTGATCAGTACTTGCTTGATCATGGTTTTCAGTGCAATCCTTCTGACTCTAATATGTATGTCAAGCACTTTGGTGATGATATTTTGTTTCTTGTTGTCTATGTTGATGACCTGATCATTACTGGCAGTTCAACACATTTGATTGTAGCAATCAAACAGGATTTGTGTTAGGCTTTTGACATGACTGATTTGGGGCTTCTCCATTATTGCTTGGGTATTGAGGTTTGGCGGACACATTTGGTAGCATTTTATCTCTTAGTTTTAAATATGATAGAAGTCACGCTACAAATTTAGGATGTAGGATTATGACACGCCTCACACCTATGGAGAAGAGGGCTGAAGATTATCAACCAAATCCTGATTCACCTCACGATAAATGAAACCACATTCAAAGCAACTAGGTAAGATTTGCTCATCTACCTACTACCACTAGACTTGATATCAATTTTCTATAGGCTACATTTCTTGCTTCATGATAGCTCCAAAAGTTGATCATTGGGTTGTAGCGAAGCGAGTGCTAAGATATGTGAAGGGCACTTCAGATTTTGGCATTCTATATGGCAAATGCAAGGATCCAAAGCTGATTGGTTATACAAACTCTGATTGGGTAGGTTCAGTGGATGATAGAAAATCCACTTTTGGGTATGTATTCAGTTTGGGTATAGGTGTTGTAACATGGACCAACAAGAAGGAGCAGGCAGTGGCTCTTTCCTTGACTAAAGCAGAGTATCGAGGAATAGTTAAGGCAACATGTGAGGCAGTTTGGCTTCGCAGGATGATTTCTGACATGCAAATGTCACAAGCAGGTCCTTCTCCCTTGTACACTGATAATCAAGGGGTGCTCAAATTGGCCAAAAATCCAGTCTTCCATGAACGTACCAAGCATGTTGAGCTTCATTGTCACTACATCTGTAAGCTAGGAGAAGACAGATCAGTTCAGTTGTAGTATGTTCCGACACTGGATCAAACTATAGATATTCTCACCAAGTCTCTGAGCCTGGATAAGTTTGTCAAATTTAGGCGGCAACTTGGTGTTGTTGATAGATTGACCATTAAGGGAGGGTGTTAGAATAATATTTTTATATATAGTTAATGGTCAATAATATAATGTATTTAGTTAGATTATATTTCTTTAAGTCTTGTTTGTTGTAGTAGGTAGAGGTAGTTGGTTTCTTAAATGACTACAGTGCTTTGTCACTACTATATATTGTAATCTTTTCTTCTTGTTAATGCAAGTAATAGAATTACTAGTTCTTTTCAGAACATTTTTTTGGTGATGTCTTTTGTTGCAATGTTTAATCCAATCCATTATAATATTGTGCAAGGATGTGGAAATCATCAAACATAGTTGTCAATCATATCCTAGTCACATATGCTAGTTCTTGAGTAATTAACCTTCGTGGATACAATTCCATTTTTTTTGGTGGCATGGCCAGTTTTTTCTAAGAGTCAAATTTCTATCCATGTTGCTTGAATAATTTAATGAATTGAGAACATATGTACAATCAACTTCCTTCTATTCAGGATAATGATGATAATTTGAGATCTAAAACTAGAAGGTTGCCTAGTTATTGCATATGCAGTTGTGATTGTCTCTAACCCACTTATTGTTCCTATTGTTGAGCTTACTCTTCTTTGTTGTCCACTCTACTTATGAAGGTTGGGTTCCTTTTTTTATGTTTCTTTAGAATTTTACTTCCCTCACCTCCTATTGCTTATTGAATTACTATTTATTGCTGATTGGTCTTACCTTTTCTTTTTAATTTTTAATTTTGGGTGCTTGCGAAATTTATTTGAGGTCTCACACTTTTCGTTTAGCTATTATAGATGGCCTTTCATTTGTTTCTGTAGCATCATAAATTTTCACCCATGACAATTTCACACTATGATTTCCCCCCCCTAAATTAATGTGCCTAATTAAGTCCCTAATTTCCCAAATTATGCATTCCACAGGCCTCTTTTTACCATTTTCTGAAGGATTGCAAGCATTGAATAAATGAAAGCAATTAATGCTTTGATCCCAACACTTAGTCTTGGAAGATGGGGCCAAAACCCATACATGCATGGGCATATGGGTCCCCCTATCTTTCCGGAGACCAATTTTTAATATGTTGTTCTCAACATTTTACATTCAAATTTCAAATTTCAAGTGTCGGCTTTTGGGATCTAATTTTTGGGAAATTAGAACAATTACATATAAATACCTAGTTGTTTTGTCATTTGAAATCTAACAAGAACTATCAAGCATCCAGAGAGAAAATATTATTATCAAGAGCAAGTCAAGAGCAACATTTCAATGATTTATTACAACAATTCAAGATCCAACATCATGTCAAATTCTATGTGTTCATGTTTTGTGAAGGCTAACCCTTTTTGTAGGTCTCCAAAGAATTCAAACATTCAAGCAATCAAAAAAGAAAGATCAAATCCTTGAGGCGATGTGCATTACTTCAGTCCTTCAAGGAAGCCATTGAAGGGTGGTGAGTTGCAACATTTCATGATTTCATGATTCCTTCCTTTCAATTATCATTTCTAACATTCACATTGCTATTGTGGAAGTGGAGACACCTACACGGGGTTTGACTAAGGAAAGCCCCTAAATGGGCCAACATTCTCCTTTTTGAATGTGTAGGTTATAGGTTTAAAGAGGATTGAATGAAGATTGAAGGCAAGTTGTCCATTGTTGCATTCAAAGCCCTAAATCTTGTCAAGCCACAAAAACTTAACTATAAAATTATCCGATGAAATTATAACAACTCTACAACTAGAAAACAAAAGGTCAGATCCAACATCAAAGGACTACAAAACCAGTTTTAGGACCCCCTGCTAGAGACCCATACAACCCTAGGCGTCTGAGTTCTCTACATGCCAGATCCAACTTTTTATGACAGGTGCATAATCTCCAGTACTTCGTAGATTTGCTTGCAGTTTACTATTTTAGTTTATGTGCTTCCTGAATCTTGCACTTATCATATTAGGTCATATAGCTTAATTAGGTTAATCATTCCAAATCATTTCCAGTCCATCTTCAAGGCTCTAAAAATGCAGATCTAGGTTTGATTGACTCACCTTCATGGTTGAAAGTCAATCTATTCACCTTGTTGATTTGCATTCTAATGTAACTTTGAAAAAGGAAAAGATTCATCCTAGGTTTTGTGCATTAAACTTAGGGTTCATATTTTTCTACATTACATTTTGGTGCACTTGACGTCCTAACATTATATACTTTTTGAAATTGGAAGACTTTCAAACCCTAGATCTAGGTTTTGCATCATATTGTCTTGCATTTCTCATTTAGGGTTTCATATTTGCATCATAAAATTTCATAAAAATTCAAAAATATCAAGCATGCCATATTGCATCATAACTTGCATTAGGGTGTGTTTCAATCATTTAGATCAGAGTTTCATTCAAAATTGCATTCATAATTGTTCACACATTGTCATACATTTACATTTGAATCACATTGAGAAATTCTAGAAAAATAGTCATTATTAGACTTATATGCAAATAGAATCAATAATCTTAAACAAAAACTTAAACATTCATTTTTTTGACTTTTAAACCCCCTATCAAGGACTCAGATGCCCCTAGACGACTCTATCCTTTTATAGGTGCATCAATTTATTTTTTTCATAGCTATCTACCTTCATCTGCTCAGTCTGTAGGTACTTGCAGATCTTTGTTTTGGAATCAGTAATTGCATGTTTTTAGGCATTTGACATATAGTTCATAAAAGTGAGAGAAAGTGTATTATTTGTGTTTCAAAATTGCATCAAAATAATCATTTCTAGGTCTCTGCATCTTGGAATTAGTCAACTATTGCATTGTAGATCTAAAATCTGCATTCATAAATTGTTCAAACATTTTCAACATTCTTGCATACTTGTATTTTGCATCAAATTGGCCTAAATTAAGCAAATTATGGGAAATTACTATTACAACTTTTTGCAAGTAGAATCAAAATCCTTAAGTAGTGCAAAACCCATTCAAACTTTGAATTTTTAGAACTCTTGTTGAAGACTCAAATGCCCCTGGGTGACTCTATCTTGTCATTTGGTTATAGGTCAACCTTTTTTGACAAAATACTATCAAGAGCCTTTGTTGTCTAATTGTTCTTCACCTATGGATTAATAGTTTGAAACACATTGCAAAGTCTCATATAATCATGGCTTGGTGTTTTGATAAAGTTTGGATGTCCTTGAAGTCCTTGGTTGATGTTTCAAGTGTGTGCTTGGAAATGATTCTAATTTTGATAATGACATCCATGATAATCATCTCCTACTACAAGTCTTTTTGATGTCCTAGATCAAGACGAAGAGATCATGCATGAGTTCATACACAATTCCTTATGTAACCTTGAGAATAATGTTAGGATAGGTGACATTATAATTGCTATCCTAAGTTGATAATTATGTGTCTCCACATTCTTTGGAAAGTGTTCTAGAGGACATGAGGGACAAAATATTTATTATTTATTTTCTTATGAAAAATTGTAATTGTATTTAAAGAGGTGGATCCATTTCGGTGACAGTCAAAGAGCATTTTGGGAGGATATTCCTTTTGGGCATCCAACTTTGTGAGTGGGGACCACTTTGGTGTGCATGTCTTTACATGTTATTTGCATGTTGTGCATGCTCTTGCATAGTTGGGCACCCGGGTTTGTATCTTGGTGCATGCTCTTGCATGAAGCCGTCAGAGAGTTATGTAGCACTCAGTATTGTCCAATTCTAATTGGTTGTGGGTTAGGCACCCATGTGAAGGCCATGTGATTATTCAATATTTTATGCCATGTTCATGGGCTATCCACTAAGGGGGTGTGGGTTTTTCCAAGTGTTTTGCTTGTTGTTTTGGGATATCATTTATGACATTCTCTCCCACAAACTTATATATATTGGAGCCTTAAGATGGTGGTTTGTAGAGTTTGTTTTTAGGTTTTTAGAGTGACGAAGTGTCGTCAAAATACAGAGATAAGTGTTGTATTGTTGCATCTCATTTGAAGAATAATACAAACTTTAGATCTCTTTGGGTGTGGAGTTTTTCCCCACAAGGGTTTCTCCATGTATATCTTGTGTCACTTGTGTTTGGAAACTTGTGGTATTGTTGATTTTTCTTTCATTGTTGAATTGTTAATCACATAATCTCTTTATGGTAATCTTGAATATACAACTCCAGATTTGCAAACACATTATTAAGTTTTATTGTTGTAGGTTTCACCTTGAGTTTCCCAACATTTGGTATTAGAGCTAATGATTATGTTAAGAGAGGGACACCTTTATCTTAAGTGTTGAAGGTTTTTTGGTTGCAGTGAGAGCTTGTGCATTGTGGGTTTTGCAAATTTGTGAAGAAGATTGTAAACCATGACTTCTACCTCTCATTTAGATAATGAGAAACTCAATGAATGTAGTTCTTTGTTGGCTGTGATCTCACAACACACCCCAAATTTCTCTTGGAAAATAAAGGAGCCCATATTTTTTTGGATTTTTCTAGCTTTCCTTTCAGTCTCCATGGTTTCTTTGAGTCCACCAAACCTCAAAATCAATTATCCTAATGGTCAAAACTCTTGAAAATTTATCATAAATTCAAGATCCAAAATTTGGTATTCTTAATGGTTGAAATGTCATCATGAATGGATAGAACACTAAAAAAAATATGAGATACTTTTTTGAATTTTAAAAAATACTCAGAAAATAAGTAGGTTCAAGTTGAAATAATTTTTTTATGTTACGGGAAGAAATTGTGCATCAAACACCCGGTACCCAGAATTCTAGTTTTTTTCAAAATTTCTAAAAAGTTGATTTTTCAAAAGTTCTCGATTCATATTTTTCAAAAATTGCCAATTTTCCAAAGTTCTTAGTTTTTCGAAATTCCTAGTTTTTCAAAAGTTTCTGAATTTTTCAAAAGTTCTCAATTTTTTCAAAAAATCCAAAATTTGAAAAAGAAGTTTCACAAAAACAATGTTATCTCCCTTGTTTCTTAATGGAATTTAAAAATTAAAAATGATCTGGAAAGCTGAAAGGATGAGGAACAAAACCCAAAAAACGTTTGAGATAATTCACTAAAATGAAAAAATTGAAAATGAATGTTTAAAACGGGAATAAATCACATTTTCTTGGGAATATGACTTAAAATTGAACTTATTTGGTGTTTGGAAAACGCTAATGCATTTTTTGAACTTAATTCTAAAGTTATGAATTAAATATATATATGTCAATTAAGTTTATGACTTGATATTTGATAAAGTTCAATTGTTCATTTTGCAAGAAATTCAAGTGACTGCTAATTGGACTACTTGCTGACATCACCCTTGTCAAGAGATTAATTTGCTACCGTTGATTTTGGAGGATGAATCTTGACCATTGATGATTTTGTGATTGATTTTATGAGGCGTTATGTTCTATAAAAGGCAAAATGTTGTCTTATTTTCATTAAGTTTAGAATTTGTGGATGTCGAAGAACCAAAAAATTTCAAGTTTTGTTCCTTTTCATGTTTTTTGTTCCATTCCAGATTAAAAACTTGTATGTTTCATTAGAAGTTAACTAATATCAAATCCAATTTCAAAGCTATTTCTTGATATGAAATCTTACGTAGCTGATTGTTTGTTCTTATCAGACAAGACTGCGTGCTATGTCGTTTAAGGGTGCAATACTGACACTATCCGATGGAAAATAATCCCCCTTTTCTTTAAACTCTTGCATCATTTTGTGCCTAGTTGTGAAGCAATCTAGTGACGCATGGAATGGTTTGCTTTGGTTTGGTTATTTCTTGAGGCACGTGCAGATAATATGTGGAAGAAATTTTACTTTTCATTAATTTTTTATGCTTTATTTTAAAGTATATGTTTAATATTTTCAAAAAATGTTCCAAAATTGATGAATACAAGGAGTTCTATAATAAATATTTTGATTCCATGAAATTGTGGAGTGCTTAATGCTAAATCTGCTTGAATATATGCAAGTAATTTATATTCATGAAATTTAAAGCATCATAAATAATAAATTTGATGATGAAAGTGTTCTGGAATAAATAAATATAATTAGATTAAAGATCTTTGAACACAAATTAAAGGTTGATTTTGTGAAATTAACAATTATTTTCAAAATCTAACAATCCCTTTAGATCCAATGCGTAAGTCCCTTTGTAAAAATAGCTTCACAATGAACCCTGAGTAAAACTTGCACAGTCAAGACCTGACTAATGGAGCCTTAGGATTATTAAATTATATCCTAGAATTTGATTTTATTTCAAGAGAGGTAAAGTTCTTTGTGAATTTTATCTATGTTATGTGTGACTAACATCCACATCAATAGTTACGAGATGTAGAAGTTGAAGATGGAGGATCTCCTTGAAGAGAGAGATCAGTGGTTGGTAGTTTCAAGTGAAAAGAAACTAGAATAAATGTTTGATGAAGATTGGAAGAAAAGGGACAAGGCATGAGGAACCATTCAGTTGTGTTTTTTAGATTTTGTTCTCTTGAATGTCTTAGAAGAATCTACTACATTCAAGTTGTGGAGGAGGATAGGTGAAATCTACCAAACTAAAAGTCTAACTAATAAGTTGTATCTCAAAAGATGTTCATATTCTTTGAAAATGAAGAAGGATGAATTCTGTTGAAACATTAGAAAGTGATTTTAAATATGGTTCCATGAGGAAGCATATAGATGTTAAGATAGAAGAATAATTTATTTTGTTCTTGTTTCTTTTTAAAGCTGGGAATCTTGGGGAGAAAGGAATCCTAAAATTTATTTGTGAAATAAGTGGTGGTGGTACAAAACCAAAGATGGATAGTCTCATTACAATATTTCTTTTAGAAGAGATGAGGAGAAATTCCATGAATGCAGGCTCCCAAGATGCTTTGCATGTGCGAGAAGATGCAAAGAAAAGATTGGGCCTAAAGAGGGACAAAAAGAGACAAGTCTAAGAAGGACATTCCAAACAGAGAGCAAAGTGTTGGAATTGTGGTAAGAGAGGACGGGTGAAGGAGTGTAGAAATAAGAAATTTAGATTTTAGATACTTCCACGAAAAAAGTCCTCAAAAGATGGTGATCAAGTGATGCTTTGTTTATGTCTGCTAACACTATTAGTGATGATGCTTGTCTTATTGATTCAGGTTGCTCCTACCATATGACTCCTCACAAGGAGTGGTTTACTTCATATTCAACTTATGATGGAGAAGTTTTCCTTGGCGATAGCAACATGAAGGGTGTTGGTAAGGGGAAAGGTAAAGGTGTGTTTCAATGATTGGAGAGTTAAAAACCATAGATAAATCTTTGTACATATTCTAGGACTTACTTGAGAAATTTACTTCGATTATCCAAGTTGAATGATTTTTGGAATGCATGCTTGACATTTGACAAGTTTGGTGACTAAGCTAAAGGGATCTGGAGATTAGGACTTTATTTGAAGCAATGCTTCCCACTTTGTAATTCTACCAATGTAACTGGCACTGAAAATGCATGTATGTTGTGACACCATAGATTGGGTCACATAAGTGAAAAGGGTATTAGGACCATTTTGAATAAAAAGTTGGTTTATGGTATTTTTAATTATTTTTTTGGTAAAAAATATTTTTGTGAGCATTGTGTGTTTGGTAAACATAATAGATCATCATTTCTCATTGGGACTAATAAAGCAAAGAGATTATTAGAGATCATTCATTCGGATGTGTTTGGACTAGTGGATGTTGAATCTTTTGGAAAATCTCGTTATTATGTTACTTCATTGATGATGTGTCAAGATACACTTGGATTTATTTTATGCATGCAAAATATGAGGTTTTCACTAAGTTTAAAGAATTTAAAGTCTTAGTTGAGAAGCAAATAGATTATAAGATAATGGTGTTGAAATTTGACAATGGGGGTGAATATTGTTCTAGGGAATTTGATGAGTTTTGTAAGCATGCAGGTATTGTACAACAAAATACTACACCATATACGCCTCAACAAAATGGGGTAGTAGAAAGAATGAACCAAACCTTGATGAAAAGAGCTACGAACATGTTAAGTGGTGCTAAGCTTGATAGATTCTTTTGGGCAAAAGCTATAAGTATTGCATGTTATTTGGTTAATAGATCTCCTTGTTTAGCTCTTGTTGATAAAACTCCTTATGAAGTGTGGATAGGTAGAAAGCCTCATGTTTCACATTTAAGGGTATTTGGTTGTGATACTTTTGTTCATGTGCCTCAAGGGAAGCATTCTAAGTTGGATCCAAAAGCACGAAAATGCATTTTTGTTGGTTGTGATGAGAATTTAAAAGGTTATAAGCTTTGGAATTTACTAAGCCATAAAATGTTTTCTCTAGAGATGTGATTTTCGGGTTCTTTAGAGCTTACTTAGGTGAAGAACAACTAAAGGAGAAAGATAAGATAAAAATAGTGCAGTTCGAGACAAAGATAGAAAAGAAAGAAGATGCACATGTGGAAAAACAACCAGATGGATTAGAGGACGAAGAAGAAGAAGAGGGTTTAGAGAGTTTAGGAGATGTGTAAGATGAGCATGTAGTAGAAGAGCAACAAGAACCCCTTACTCCTACCTTGATAAGATCCACAATACAACAAAATCTAGTTGACAGGTATAGCCCATCCAATTTCCTTTGTGTATTTTCTTTATTGAGTATTGAAGATGAACCTAGATCCTACAGGGAGGCTCTTTCTTTAGAAGAAAGTGAGTCTTGGATGCAAGCCATGTAGGAGGAGATGATGGCTTTGGATAGTTGTGATACATGGGATCTTGTGAATTCTCCCAAAGGAAGGAAGCCCATTGGTTGTAAGTGGGTATTTAAAAAGAAATTTGGTGTAGATGGTTAGTTACAGTGGTACAAGGCTATATTAGTAGCCAAGGGCTACTCCTAGAGAGAGGGAGTTAATTTTGGTGAAATTTTTTCTCATGTTGCTAAGTTAATTTCTATTAGATTCCTATTATCTATTGTTATTTCTTATAATTTTGAAATAGAGAAAATGGATGTCAAAACTGCTTTCTTGCATGGGGATCTTGAGAAATAATTTATATGCGACAACCTAATGGTTTTGTTGTGAAAGGAAAAGAACGTCACTTGGTTTGTAGGTTAAAGAGATCTTTATATGGTTTGAAATAGTCACACAGGATGTGGTACCAAAATTTTGATGCCTTTACATTAAAGTTGGGTTTTTCTAGGAGCAAGGAGGATCATTGTGTTTATATTAATGTTATTGATGATCATATTCTAATCATTTTCTTGTATTTTGATGACATGTTTTTCATGGGTAACAACAAGGTGATGATTAGGGAGCTTAAAAATCATCTTTCTGGAATATATGATATGAAGGATTTGGGGGTTGCAAAATATATCCATGGGATGGAGATCAGTAGGGATTGGGTTCATAGAAAGCTTTGGTTAAGTTAGAGTAAGTATGTTGATACCATTTCACAGAGGTTTAATATGCATGACTATAAACTAGTAAATATTTCATTTTTGGTTGGTACTAAGTTGAGTTTAGACATGTGTCTCAATTGTGATGATGATTTTGAAGAAATGTCTAACATTCCTTTTTCTAGTTTTGTTGGTAGTTTGATGTATGCAATGGTTTGCACTAGGCCAAATATAGCCCAAGCAGTGGGAGTTTTGAGTAGGTTTATGTCTAACCCTGGTAGACAACATTGGACTTTTGTTAAGAGAGTGTTTATATATTTGCATGGAACTTCAGGTTACTATTTGGTTTATCATGGTATTGATGATGTGTATAGTTCATTGGACATACAAGGTCTTGTTGATGCAGATTGGGAAAGTGACTTGGACAGTTGAAAGTCCACTAGTGGCCATGTTTTTACTTTTTTTGGAGGTACAATGAGTTGGATGAGTAAGAGGAAGCCTATAGTTGCATTGTCCACCACTAAAGTAGAGTATATGACTACTACACATGCCTCTAGGGAGGTGGTTTGGCTACAAAGACTTGGTAATGGTATTGTTTTTGATTGTAGGACAACAAGGATTGGATGTGACAGTCATGATGCAATATGTTTAGACAAAAATCCTATGTATCATGCTCGTACTAAGCATGTTGATGTTTAGTATCATTTTTTGTGAGAAATTATTGAGAATGGTAAGGTCTTGATTGAGAAGGTTGAAACTTTGGATAACAATGTAGATTCTCTCACGAAGCCAGTGACCACTGGTAAGTTCTCTTGGTGCAGGAAGGCAATGGGTCTTAATCATTGTACTTGATTATATTTTATTTATATCTCATGAATGTAATTACAATTTATAATGTCAAGTGGGAGAATGTTAGGATAGGTGATATTATAGTTGTTATCCTAGGTTGATAATTGTGTGTCTTCACATTCTTTGGAAAGTGTTCAAGAGGACATGAGGGACAAAATATTTATTATTTATTTTCCTATTTCAGTGAGGGTTAAATAGCATTTTGGGAGGCTATTCCTTTTGGGCATCCAACTTTTTGAGTGGGGACCACTCTAGTATGCATGTATTTGCATGTTTACATGCTCTTGCATAGTTGGGCACCGGGGTTTGCATGTTGATGCATGCTCTTGCATGAACCCATCAAAGCTATCAGAGATTTATGGATCACTCGATATTGACCAAGTTTGATTGGATGTGGATTAGGTGCCCATGTGAAGGCCATGCAATTATTCAATATTTTATGCCATGTTTATGGGTTGTCCACTAAGGGGGCGTGGGTTTTTCTAGGTGGGTTTGCAAGTGTGTTTTGGGATACCATTTGTGGTATTCTCTCCCACAAAATTCTATATATTGGATCCTTGAGATGGTGGTTTGTAGAGATTTTTTGCAGGTTGTTAGAGCGACGAAGTGTTGTCAAAATATAGAGAGAAGTTTTGTATTGTCGCATCTCATTTGAAGATTAATTAAAACATTGGATCTCTTTGGGTGTGGCATTTTTTCCTGCAAGGGTTTCTCTACGTATATCTTTTGTCACTTGTGTTTGGAAACTTGTGGTATTTCTGATTTTTCTTTCATTGTTTAATTGTTAATCACATAATCTCTTTATGGAAATCTTGAATATATAATTTTTGATTTGCAAACACATTATTAAGTTCTATTGCTGTAAGTTTCACCTTGAGTTTTCCAACAAATAATGAAGCCTTTTTTCCTCAATGCAATGGCCTACTACCCCATACAAACAAAATCCCACCATGCCATCATTTGAAACATTCACTTTGTTACATCTAAAAACTGAATTACAAGGCATAACCAAACCAACATGCATGGAAGAACTTTTGGATATTGTTGCACTATGTTGTCATTAGTGTTGTCATTGATGTCAAACTATGTCAACCTATAATATGGTCTTGACATGAAGGTGTTGAGAAATTTTTGTGGATGGGGAGATTGTTGCAGGAGTTGTGGTATTGAGCAGGTGTTGTTGATGCAATTGGTTCACTTGCTTACCAAGTGATTTTGAGAAAATTTGAATAGAGAGTGTACAAGGTGAAAAAGTTGTGTTTTGCATTGTGCTCCACATTTATTCATGGTTGAAGATGTGCTTGTATAGATTGGATAAGATGATCAGAGGTGTTCAAAGGTGTTATATCTAGAGTTTTAGGTTTTGGATCATTTGACAATGGAATATGTCTGACAGTGTGTTTTCTATGAAGAAGGTTGTTTGGGATAAATGGAATTGCTCCACATTTCTCTACATTGAGGTTTCTTGTCTTGCGGATTCAAAAACATGATAATATTGGGGTAAGTGCACAAAGTTGAGTCCACAAAATGTGGAAGTTTTTTCCTTAGCCAAAAAATTGAAATTGACTTTGCAAAAATGAGATTCCGATTTTTAAAAATTGGGATCCTGTTTAGCTTCGAGATCCTAAGCCTAAATACAAAACGAGATCCTGCTTTTTAAAAGTGGGATGTCATTTCCTATAGGATCTGAACCAATGGACAAAGGAGCGGGATCATGATTACTATGAAAGGGATCGATTTATCGTTTGTAAATCGGGATCGGTTCAATAGAAATCAAGATCTGTTTTGCTAGCCAGAAATCGGGATCTGGTTTATAATGCTATTTAAAAATAGTGTTCATTTTGCGGTCGGGCCGGGATCCCAAGTACAATGGAACGCGACCCCACAAACAACACCCGTGCAGCCCGCGCCTCTTTTTTGCGTTTTGCATTTTTATTGAAATTGTGAAGAAAATAAGTGAATTTAGCATGTTTTTTTTAAAATTTATTTCACGTTTTGAGCATTTTTTCCTATTATAGTAGAAATGAGTAATTGTAAAAATAGATGAAAAAATGCAATGAAACCTAAAGATTTTTTAATAGAAATGAAAAATGAACCTTGAATTGTGTTTTACAAACAAAATTTAACTTTTGAAACCTAAATTGTTTTTGATTAAACCAAAAAAAATTGAATTTGAAAACCCTACTTGAAACAAAACAAAAAAAATTGCATTTCAAAACCCTAGAAATTGAAATGAAATAAAAACATTGCATTTAGAAACCCTAATCAAGCTTTTTGAAACCTTGAATTCAAATCAAACGAAAAAAATTGAATTTGAAAACCCTAGTTTGAACTAAAATGAAAAAATTGCATTAAAAACCCTAATTGCTTAGAAATTGAAACCCTAAATTGAATTGGAACAATTTTTTTTGTTAAAACCCTAAATTGAAATCAAACAAATCATTTTGATTTTGAAAACTAGGTAATTTTGAGCTCAAAAAAATTCATTTGCATTGCTTATTAAATGTTTTAAATTTTATTTGCATTATATGGAAAAAATGATATGTTAAAATTTAGTTTCAATGTTAAATTATAATTAGATTAGAAAACAATATGTTATAGAATGGTTAAATTCATAAATTTTATCAATGTTTGTTTGCAAATTTTGTTAGCAAATTTGTAAATCTAAGGACGTATAATCGATTCCAATTGGAACTAACTTGCAAGTCTAAATTATTCCAAGGGCCACCCAAACTTCACCCTAAGTTTGCTAAACCCTAGACCCTGAACTGTAAAATATAAACCCTCAACACTAAAGCATTTGAATTTTGTTTTAGGACCTTAAAATGAAATTTGGCTGCCTTAAAAAACCCTCTATTGTCACCATTCAGTAGAGATTTTTGTAATGTTTACACTTATTTGAAGACATAATATAAAACCTTTTGGTTTCTACAAGGATTTATGAAGTGGATGATCCTCTCTATGACATAGACATGATCATTAGGGGATCTAAATCATTGGAAGAAAACTTTTTATTCTATTATATCCACAGATAGGAGGTGAGAGTGCTATGGTAAGTTTCTTTCATTGGACATACCTAAGAGTATGTAGGTTCAATGTCAAGAATGGGTCTATTTGGTAGATTTATGAAAACTATTATGAATATCTAAGAATACTATGAGTATAATTATATCGAACAATTGGAAACACTTGGGTATATATCATATGAAATTTAAAATCTAGTAAAGGTGTCTATTATATAGGAGAGTTGATAATACATGGAAAGAGGTTTGTATATGAATATATAACATTAGAAACACATACCATATGACCTCTCTAGGGTTTTAAAGATGTGATCCTAGATAATAATCCACCCATCCTCAATCATAATGGATTCTTTAGCAATTAAGAGATTGATAACCATAAAATTACCTATTTGATACTATATAATTTATGTGGAAGGATAGAAATGCATCAATAGGAAACGAGATGGAACCATTTAACACCTAAAAGGTGCACCTATTACATGGGAAAGGGAGGAGGTACATTATGATAGGTTGGAGGAACTAGGCTATTATTACAATAGAGAGGAGGAGGATTCATATTATGCTCCTATAAATAAGAGGTTAATTTAGAAGATTAAAAGAACTAGATAATAACAAAGGAAATAATTCTATAGAGGGAGTGAGTGGGATTGTTGGAAATATACAAGGAGAGAGGTGAAGGTCCCAACACCTACATAGATTCCTACACGAAATAAACCAATCTAGGCACTTCCTAGAAGGATCAAGATCCATGTGAGTAGCCTCTTTTTATTTTTGTATCTTCTACATATGTATATTTATTCCTTTATTATGTGATTAAAATTATGTATGATATAACTTATTAATAAGATATTACAAGTATAATTATTAAAATATTTCATATTTATTTTGATATCCTCTAATGTAGGAGGAAATTTTTACTTGTTTTGATAGATGTATGTTATTTTTGTGATATGTATAGATTGATTCATTTTTAACATGGTACTTTTTTTTATTAGAGGGGTATTCATTCTTGACCCAGAGCTAGATGGAACCAATGAGGTCACAGTATGAGTAAATTTGGACCTCACTAGACATCTAGATCCCCTTAAGCCATCCTATCACCCTAAATCGTAAATCAATTTCTTAAGGGGTCCCAATATGACATTTCTTAAGGGGATCAAAGAAGTTCTTAAAA
>VDFB02032993.1:0-150190 GCA_007258455.2 Sequoia sempervirens
GCGAAGGTCTCGAAAAACCCAAAAAGAATCTCCGGACATGCATCACAAAAATGTAACATGTGGACCCTGAAATCTGCTCTGGAAGCTGGACTACTAAAAATAGCAAGTCGTCCATTTTTGCTCAAATTTTGTCAGAAATGAACTTGAAGTGTTCAGAATGTAATGGAGCTATCAAAATGTGAAAATCTCGAGAAAATCAACCCTAAACTGACACTTACTAAAAATAGAAAGTTGGCAGAATTCAGTGAAAATTTAGGGGTTACTTGCTAGAAGTGTTGTAATAGCGGCGCCAGGCTCAAAAGCTAACCAACCAACTCAATTTGATCCCAAAGTAACCTAACAATGTGAAACCCTAATTTCAGACTTGGTCAAATCTTACGTTTTAAGCTCGCGAACGGGAGCATCCCCCGGAAAGCAGATAGCAGAAAAGAAGCAGAACGAGAGAGAGAGAGAAAACCAAAACCAAAAGACCAGAATGGAGCAAAAATTTAGGGGTCCCCATTTTAAATGGGGCCATGTGTGAAAAGGTCACAACACTCCCCATTGGTCATGGGTTCGACTCCGCTCCCGGGTTTACGAGGTGGGATTCTTGCAGGCGGGGGATCTCCCCCGCAAGGGACTAGTCTCGCCCTAGCTCGCCTTAGGTACCCAAGGTAAGGGCTGCTGGGCTGGGTCGTGGGGACACCCCTGTAATATTGAAAGAAAAAAAAAAGGATCATTACTAAGGCAAAAGTTTCCTATACTCAAGATCATTGATATGCTTGATGAGTTATATGGGGCAAAATTTTCTTAAAAATAGACCTCCAATCTATATACTAATACTGATTCAGATACCAAGATCAAGAGAAGGCCACATCAAGAACTCATTTAAGTTGCTACCAGTTCCAGGTCATCCCTTTCAGCCTTTACAATGCTCCCAGCACATTTCAAGGATTGATGAACAAGGCATTTACAATTTCTGCTGTTCAAGAATCTATGCAATTTCTTAGGCTTGTGATGATTGTACCGAAGGTTTGTAAGAAATTTCTCTGCCAAGTGTAACTGTTAACTGACTTCACCAGATGGGAAGCTTTTAATTGGTTCGCTTTAGAACATAACACTTTTGAGGAGCTCTAGAGTGATCTTGTGACTTCTCCAGTGGATACTATTGAATACTGATTTGAATACAAGATCAAGAGAAGATTATATTGAGATCTCATTGAGGTTGCTAACAATTCTTGGTCATCACTTTTGGGCTTTCAAAGTTCCTACCACATTTCAAGGATTGATGAACAAGGCATTTAATAATTTCCTATGTTCAAGAAACTTTGCAATTACTTGGGCTTGGTATGATCCTGCCAAAGGCTTTTGTGAAATAGCTCTGCCATAAATAACCATTGACTGACCTCACCAAAAGTGAAGCTCTTAATTGGTCTGCTGAGGCACATATCACTTTTATGGAGCTTAAGAAAGATATTGTGATTGCTCTAGCTTTAACAACTCCTGACTTTCCCTAGCCTTTCATTATCAGATATAAATCTTTTAAACTCAAGCTTGGTGTCATAATCCCTCAAGATGTTTACCCTACTGCATTTTATAGTTGAAGTTGAATGAAAGTGAGAAGAAAGTCGATGTATGGGAAGGTGACGTTGGTCATCCTGCATACAGTGGCCAAACAGCATGAGTTTATTTTAAGGAGAAAATTATTTATTAAAACTGAACATCTCAACCTCAAGCACTGACTATCTCAGGAAGCAACATAATGAATTGATTCTCTACAGGAAGGAGAAAGGTGGAGTGGTGAAAGATGAAACTTTGAACCAAGTGGAGTCAACTGTCTTTCATTCCATCTCCATTAACCAACCTACTTGACTATAATTATAGGATCATCTTTAGAATTATTCAAGTGGCCCTACTACTGCCCAATTAAGGCAAGAAACTGCAAATTAAAGGAAGGGCAAGGTTTGTTCAATCTGCAATGATATCATCTTCTTCAAAGGGTGCATTTATTCAATGTCATATTCAACACTGACTTGGGGAAACAGATTGAGATCAGTCAAAACAAATTCAGCAGAGGGGATACTGTTAAGTAGGTTAAAGCAACTAGAATACAATCTTGGCATGAACAGCTAGGCTGCCAACAGGCGTCTGAATCCCAAGAAGCACAAAGTAA
This sequence comes from Sequoia sempervirens, assembly GCA_007258455.2. Lineage (NCBI taxonomy): Eukaryota > Viridiplantae > Streptophyta > Pinopsida > Cupressales > Cupressaceae > Sequoia > Sequoia sempervirens. Next base: position 2,153 of record VDFB02032993.1, read on the forward strand.
CTAAAAAACGGGTTTAAACAAAGTTAACTACCACTTACATCCAATATTAATCAAATGTTGAATCTAGTAATATCTGGAAAATAGAGTCCATGATTCTCATACTCAAAAGCTAAACTCATATATATTCAATTGAAATAGGAATCAGGTAAGACTTACTTCTCGAAGATGATTCTCCAATATCCTGAAACGTTCACCAGTTTCATTGTGATCATGTTCCGTGTCAGCCCGCATTTCTCCTATTGACCGTTCAAGCCTTTCATTTACCAATTCTAGCTGTGATAACCTGGTACTCATACCATCCAGTACTTTCAACAAATTGTCTGCATATTTTTTCATTGTCCGTTCAACAGCTCCAATAACTTCATTATAGCGACCGTCTTCCTCCTGCAACTGTTCATTTGCATATGGCTTTGCAGTTCTAGATTCCCGAAACTGCCATTCAATGGGAAAACAAGAGAAATATTTTAGAACAAAATTGACAGATTTTAACAAAGATGCTATAACTTTCATATCAAAGTAAAGCTTAGGAATAACAGTACAGAAAAGAGACTGCAAACATTTTCACATTTAACAAGAATCTCAAATAAATGTATCATCCACAGAACAAATTGTTGTTAAAAACTCTTAAGATGACATCATTTATAACTAAAAATATTTTAACCACATTTGTGATTTTTCATTGTAGCACCACAAAACAATTAAAGAAGCGCAGTCTTCTACATATACATAAAGTGTGAGACCGTTTTTTCTATATGATAGTTCTTGTCACAGAGGTCAAATCAATGCTGTCAAAAAATCACGATGGTAAATTACTGCCATAGAAGCGTTGTCACATGGAATCTCTGATATAATTAAACTCTTGACTGTCAAAAGACATATCAGCCACAGAACCATAACTGGACAAACCTGCCTTGTATAGCTTATGAAAAGAATTTTCAAAATAAATTCAGTGTTTAAGGTCATTTTTTCAAAATAATGAATTTAATCCACAAACAAATTTTACAGGATGCATTTTATTCTTCTACAACAATGGCTTTCCTTAATGCAATGGCACCTATTTTCTCTTCCAAAGGAGGTTGTTATTTAGATTACTCCTTGAAAGATTCAAAAGCATCGACATATCACAGGTCACATACAGAACAATTTAAATTTACATATCTTCATCCTCAAGGCACTGTCACCCAATTAAGTTGACACCACAAGTACTGGCAATTATTTGCTTACCTGCCAACAAAAAAAACAAAAAAAAACCACCCAAACACATAAAGATTGCCCAATAGCTGGTCAAACCAAGTCAATACCCCTGAACGCATTCTAGAAATTGAGACACCTAGCAGACCAAACTAAGGAAATCAAGAATTCACAACTCACAGTACCCCACAAAAAAAAGCATAGAAAGAGTGAATCCCACGAGAATAAATGAAAAATACTAAAGAAAATTACAATTAACTTCCAAGAAAAAAAATAATAATCTCTTGATAGAACTTATAATGGTACAACTTTGTTAAGTATGTAAATTTGTGCTTCTTTAACAGAATTGGATTAGGTGGTAAACAAACAAATTTTAAATACTGCCTTGGCAGTAACAATATGTAGAAAAAATAGGTAGTCTTACTCTGTCAGAGCGCAAGTTGTTCATGTAGCTATCTGTTGAAGGATTTCCCAATCGAGATGGTGCAATATAATGGTCAGTGAAATTTTGCTTCTTGCTGTAGTCATAATTCGAGAGAAGATCCTCTGAAGTGAAATCAAATCCTTGCAAAGAACCTTCAGTTGTCTTGTAATTGCTCCGAGAAAGGCCAGGGTTTCCATTGGCTGAAGAACCCGATGCAGGTGTCATAAAACCATAGAAATGCTCCTTTCCTTCACCCATCTCTTGGTGATCCATTGTTTCAAATATTTTGTACCTCGATGCTCTAAGTATTTTCAATCAACGCAACAATTCAACAATTTATCTGTGCAGTATACACCTACAAAGCCCTGACTATTGTTAGGCGTCAGACTATTCTTTGTTTAAAATATTAGATTCTAGTCATACATTTTCTCTGTCTATACAAATTCAATTGCCCAAATCACAGCAGATAAACCAGTAGTCTGATGTCAGATAAAGTGCCTAGACAAAACTCAAGTAATTTTTTGAATTCTATCTCTTGAACACCATAATTACAGTAAATAGAAAAGCCTGGCCGTATAAGGAAGGCAAACCGGTATTTGATAAACCAATTAAATAAAAACCTTATTCAACAAAGTTAAGTATTTTGTTGCTGACCGTCATGTACAAAATCCCCCTATTTAAGCAAGGTACGGATCTTAATACAAATCAACAACCTCAAGTGAACACTTATTTGACAAATGATTTATCAAATACTTGAGACTGTGAAAGTAACATTTAATCCCTTTTATGAACAATAAGGACAAGATAAAGGATTATAACGGATGAGCCCTAGTGGTAAATCACTGAGGTTTTCATAGTGGAGACCCATGTAAAAAACCCCATATGATCATGTTTACAATTTTTGAATATTAAATTGTACAAACTGATACGTTTAATTGAATGAGGCAAACTACCACATACAATTTTGGAGTCTTGTGTCCATATCCTCATATGCTCAGATGTACAAGTGTTGAATATGAAACTGATCAAATTATTACATAATTGAATGGGGCAAACTCCTACATCCAATCTTGGTCGCAGCGCACCCAAGGGACGAGGTAAACTATTACCTGGTTGAGGCGTACCCAAGAACAAGGCCAGGTGGAACAATCCTGTAAACTTAGGAGAATAAATACCCCTCAGAGATAAAATCTACGCTGAAAGACACCCGGTAAGGCAAGCTAGCGGTTGACATTTTTTCAGAATCAAACCCACCCAAATAGGAATAACAGGGTACAAATTCCAATCGAACAAATTTCGAACCGATTTATTCATAAGATTGGCCGCTTTAATTCAATCGATGATTTTTTGGGCATGGAGTGACGAAATTTTCAGAATCGGACTGTTATTCACAGAAAAACGCGAAAAAAAGTTAAAATTAAATATCGAAGCTTTGATCAGCCAACAAGATGCCATAAAACTTTAAAACAAAACCAAAACTCAGATAATTTAGCAGGGGCTTTCCGATTTGTTGAGAAAATTACATTGACCTACCTCCTCAGGCCGTTAAATAATGAGGATTAGCTGAATTTCACCCTGACGCGAAAATAACCTGTGCGTTTTGCGTCTTGCGTCTCAAATTTGACAAAAAGCTGAGAAAGTCCTCATTTGCTGGATTGCAATTGTTTGTCGCAGTCTAACATCTCAATTTACTATTTTGAAAATCTCGATTTGCACATAAATAGAGGGGGGGCTTGGATGTCGAGCTTCCACGGGAAGGGTAAATAAAAACAGAAAGAGATACGTATACGGTATAGTAAGTATTATTCTACGGATAAGCTCGTATATTAGCAATACATACGACGGTTAACGGGTGCTTTAGTTTGCAAGTACGAAACAGGGGAAAGCATATAAGTTCCCTTGGCGACAAAGAAACAAAAACCATGGGTAAAGTGTGGAGCAGCTTTTGGTGAAGTTTGAATTTACAAGGGATTAATATTTGTTGAGTGTAAAGTGTTCATAACTTTTCTTTATCAAGACTTTGACTTTATATTGTATTTGTCTATCTTTGATTGTATTTATTAATTAATTGAAATTCAAATCACATGTATTTATATTTATGAATAGACTGGCCTAATTCATGCATCTAATTCATGCATCCAATATTATTGTCACATGAATAATATGATAAGATATTTCAATTTTTTTAATATATATATACTTACAATTGCATCTTAAGATGTAATGAAAGTGTGAATAAATGCAAAATGAACATATATAAATGATAAGTAAAATATGTTTCAAATCATGTGTATTTATATTTATGAATAGACTCGTCTAATTTATGCATCCAATACTATTGTTGCATGAATAATATGATAATATACATATATGTACTTGCAATTGCATCTTAAGATGTAATGAAAGTATGAATAGATGCAAAATGAACATATATAAATGATAAGTAAAATTTGTGTAAGAGATTATGGTTTTACTATAGTGTAATTAAAGTTTTGGAGAAGACGGTATTTGAGTAGAATGTATTATGTTGTAAATTGTTAATGAAGTAGACCTAAGAAGTTTTTTGTTCATTATTCTTTGCAAAGCACGATAACTATGGATAATTTTTAACCGATTACTACTATTGATATATTCCAGCCAATCAAAAACTCTTTTAAATCTATTTTACTTTCTTATTGCTAACAAAGTAAATTAAATCCATTTTACTTTCTTATTGTTGACAAATCAAAACATGTAAGGGTAGGGGCTCAACTCAATTGGCTAAAGCATCATATTGCAAGCAAGAGGTCACGAGGTCCACTCTCCTCCCCATCTTCGTGGTATCGAAGGGTGTGTCGCACCAACATCAATGATCACATGAAAAAGTTTACCAACACTGCAATTTATAGGGGGACTACTTGATTCCTATAGTCTAAAAAAACAAAGTAAAACATGTCTATTTTTTAATAAAAATAATTAATATATTATTATTAATTTAATGAGAGGTATTATACAATGATAATAAGGGGTGAAGTGTAATGGTAACAAAAATTTGTATCTTTTACTTAAAATTTAGTAGTCATTTACACGTCAAAATAGTAATATTTCATAATAAACACAATATTTTTAAAATAATTCTAAATTAATATCTCTCAACATTTTGTTAGATAGATGTATCTGAGATATTTATACTCATATTAAATACTATTGAATCAAAAAGTTGAATTCTTGTTATAACCAACACATAGATCAAGAGAATATTGATATATATATTTTTATTTTTAAGAATATAATAATAAAATAACAAGTGTTTTGAAGATTATTATCAAGAGTGGTATCATAGTGATGTATCTCTAGTCACACTACCATTAAAATATTATGCCACTTACTATTATCTATTATTTGTTATGATTGACAAGTGCCTAAAACATTTATTATTGGCCCATTTTTTTATTTTTTTTCTAAAATGATATAAAAAATTATATAATGTCAACACTATTTTTTAATTAAATACCATAAAGATCAAAATAATAACTATTATCTATTATATATTTGACAATGCTTATAATATATTAATAATATTTTAGTTATAAATCAATCTAATTCATAAATATATGTCATGCAATTAGATAATATTGTATTGTTATTGTTAATATTTTTGCCTCACCCTAGCCAAAATATCACTAGGGAAGTCTTAGAAAGTTTTGTTAAGTTAAAAATTCTTAAGTATAAGTCTTTGGAGTCTTAAGATGTTTAATAGTTTAATAGTTACTTGCAAAATGCCTTAGGTGTCAAAAGGGAAGTGGAAAAAGATAAATTTTACCAATTTCAATGCCAAAAATGGGAGAACTTTAGCTCTTGCCTTTCTCTCCATCCACACAACATGAGTTTAGGGTTTTTATTTGTTGCATTGAAGAAACCTCTTGACATGGCATAAGACTAGCACTCGGTTCTTTGAGTTTTCTCCACATTGCATGAGGATTGTTACAGAGTTTTATAAGAAGATTAGGCACGTTACAAAGGTTCTGAGTTTTGGGCATGTTACAATGGCATTGGAGACTTTTTAGGAATTTATTTGCACTTCGTCCACATTATAGGCCTTGTATATTTTCCTTCACATTATGTTGGGTATGTCAAAACCTTCTCAAGATTCTTATACATCGACATGTATCTTTGTTCAATATCATATACATACGGAAATATCTGTAGATGTTTTCAAGGAGGAAAACTATGTATTATAAAGAGTATGGAGTAGAGTTTCCTAGCTTTGATATTTTCTAAATAAGTTGGGTTATCTTATGCTCATTCCTTAAAAACCCTAAGGCTTGGGATTGTCATAAGAATGACATAATGCTGCATAGAGGCAGGATAATGCTGATGATAGGTCCATTTAAAAGAAACAACAACTTCAATGAATAGAGAAATGCAATAGTTCTTCATGAAATAATTGTATAAGAAAGAGGTAATACAACCTATATCAAAATTTATGTCAACATCAATTGCAGAAGTTCATAAGGTTGAACATCCTAGAATTCAAACATTGACAACCACAATCATAGAGTAGACAAGGGATAAGTGCATCAACTTAAGAGGACAATGCTATGAACCACTATATAGTCTTATGAACAAAAGGATAGAGTAAACAAAATGACAAGATTCTATGCATGCAAAGATAAGAGGATAGTTGAGGTTAAAGAGGCGGGTTAAACTTCAAAGACCAATGACAATCCAAAAGCTAGTAAGGATCTCTATGAGACAAAGCATCATAGAGAAGTATGACAGTCTGTTTTTAATAATAGATAATGACATGAAATAAGAGCAAGAGTAGATCATGTTAAAGGATAAGAGAAGCAACAAATTTAGTGAAAATGGTACAAAGAGGAGCAACAAATATTTAATAAGGATTAGACTGATATATGGAGCATGAATGTTCGTGTGAGAAATCAACACTCTAAGCCTTAGTAAATATTTTTTGCATCACCTCAGTAAGCTTAGTTTTCACTTCCCTATCCTTTTTCTCAGTAAAAGCAATAGTTTAGTTGGTTTAGGTGACTACAACAAGGGAACCAACCCACTTTGGAGATTTACTTCAACCTTAGGTAACCCATAAGCTTCAAGTGTTTCAATGCTTGTCAACTGGTGAGAGAGTCATTCTAAAGCTCTCTTAAGAGTGCAATCAATTTGATAATAGTAATCATGAATATGTAATCTTCAATATAAATTTGAATGTTATGAATTGAGGAGATAGGATAGGTTAGGGTTAGGTATTTGCAAGGAAAGATAAGAGGCAACAACAAAGCCTTGAGGGTAGCTAGTGGCCTCCCTAGAAACCTTGACAAAGAGAGGAGGATGAATCTCCAATTGAAAAGAAGCCTCCCTTTGGCATTATTTTGTGATCAGGTAAGAAGAGGGGCTTCAAATCATCTAAGTAGTAGGGTGCAAATATGGTGGTATATGAAAGGATGCTATGGAGAAGAGTGATGTTAGCTTATCATTTAAGATGTGCCTGAAAAGAGTTTTTTATACCTTCTTATGTGACAATGGATAATTTAGAGATGGAAGTTGAGCCCATTTAGGGTAGTGATAATATATTAATAGTCATAGTGTGAAGACGTAAACAATAATTAAAGAGTATAGATGACTTGATTTTGAAGAGAGAATGATTTACGTAAATTGCAAAAATGATTCCAATATATTTTGTTTTATGATTTCAATCTATCTAAATATTTTTAAAGGATATAAGGATTTCCCTTTTCCTTTCCTTTAAAATATTATTGATGTTATATGTATTAGTCCAAAAATGGTGATGATATTCAATCTATCCTTAATAGGGTTTCAAGCCATTTTTTGGGTGGCATTCCCTCTTTTTTAGACAACACTCAGATATGTTGTCAATCTTTTAAATCATAATGTTTTAGGATCTCTATGTAGTAGGAAGAGTTACCTTTGATGGGTAAAGGTATGGATGCATGCAAATAAACCAACAAATTGGATAGGAAAAGTATCACCAAATATTACTATATCTATAATCTCATTTCTAGCAAAAGATTCTTTTTTTAGACTTTAATTCTACAAGGAAATTTATTTCATCTAGAACAATGATTCTTAGTTGAGTGGTAAATAAGGTTTGTTATTATGTCCTTAGGAACCTTGTGTTGAAATTGATTGTGTTTTCTTCACAAGAATCCCTTTTTGGATTCAATTCCTAGTATATTAACTCTATAGGGAGTTTAGAAACTAATTAGAATATTTAATACACTCCTACTTGCTTTTGCAAATGAAAATTTTAAATTGTAAGGAGAATGGGTTAATGTATATTTAACATAAACATACTGATGAGCACACAAATATACTAAGAGGGGGGGTGAATCAGTATATTAATGAAATTTTCTACCCTCTCTACTTTGATCAACTTCAAACTCTAAACAATATCAAGTATGTAAGAAAATAATAGTATGAACAAGTTGACACCAAGATTTTATGTGGCAACCCTTGAGGGTGAAAACCATGGTACAAAAATTATGTACTTTATAATAAAAATGGATTTACAATGGTGTAGGCTTCAACCTACTAGAGGCACCAACCTCTTACTCAAGTATGTAGGCACCAACCTACAAGGAGTAGCAACTCCTTCTTTCAAGGCACCAACCTTGGCTCTCTTGATTGAAATACTTCAAAATGTAGATAAGATCTTTCACTAGTTCTACTTCATGCATCAATCTATCTCTCCTTTGTGATATATGTTTTTCTTTTGAACTCACACAAGAGATACATCTGCAATTACACTTCCAAAACTCTACACTCACTTGCCAATCTGATTTTGAATTCATATATGTATGTTGATCAAACTTTGCAACTATTGTGAAAGGTTGCATCATTTAGAATGTGAATTTAATTGTTTGCCTTCTGAAAATAATCACACCATTTCAGATCTGCCTTGGTTTAATTTTATCAAGAAAAAATTTATTTAATAAATCTAACATCTTATCATCAAAACTTAATTGCTCCTCTTTAGAATTTTTCAAGTCTTTTAATGGAATCATGCCTCTTTAGAAATAAATAAATCTGAATTTTAATGATCTTTTTTATGAACATAGTCTGAATATGTATTATCCAAATAAATCATACTTTTCCAAAAATGAATCACATATTTTGTTGACAAATTTGTATTACTTTAGAAAATATCTAATTTGGCATTTAGAAGACACACTATTCATTACTTAAGTGAACCGATTCATATATCAAGAAGAATCGCACCACAAAAGTAAATCATATCACTTCACAAAAAAAAATTACATTATTTGTTTTGTTTGCCTTAGTATTTTGTCTTGACCGCTGCTTTGTCTCCTTCCCCTTTCTTTTTGTCTTATTTATTTATTTTGTCTTATTCATTTATGAAGTCTTCTTATTAATTAATCATGCCTTTTTGGTGAGTCACCTTTTAGGAAATGGATCGGGCAATTTAATTTATATTTCTTAATCAATTTCTTTTTTTTTCTTTTTTACTGAATTGACTGATTTGATTTTTGATCAAATCAATTAGTTAAGTATAACTAATAGTCAAGCACATAATATCTTTTGATGGGAAATTATCTACAAATAATGTATCTATTACATCTGCACATAATGTATGTTTATCATTGCTTTTGTGTAATAGAATCCGATCTTCAACAAGGCATATAAATCTTTAGTCATGCTAATCATGATTACTTGACATCAATGACAAATTTTCCAACAATCTCTCCCTTTGTCATTGATGGCAACACAAATAATTTCTTGCACTGCTCCCCCTTACTCTATTCCCCCCCTTTGACATCAATGGCAAGGGGTCTTCCAACAATGTCTTGCATTTTTGTTCCATGGGGCTACAAGATATTATGTATAGCTCCCCTTGAATGTATGTTCCCATCTATCAATTAGATGGGTGTGGGACTACTCCCAATTTGTCCCTTAGATACTCAAACATATCCCTTGGTAGTGGTTTTGTGAATATGTCAACAATTTTCTCTTTGGTAGTAATGTACCCCAAACTCACTTGTCCTTCAGCCACTTGTTCCCTTAGAAAGTGATACTTGATAGGTATGTGCTTGGTTCTTGAGTGCATCACTGGGTTTTTTGATGTTGATAGCACTTGTGTTATCACAATGGATGACGATAGGGTGATTACACTCCACCTTGATATCTTTTAAGGTTTGTTTCATCCATAGTACTTGGGTGCAACATGTTGCTACTACTATGTATTCAACCTCTATAGTGGATAGTGAAACTGATGCTTTTTTTGCTCATCCAAGATACTAAGTTTCCACCAAGGAAAAAGGCTCCTCCACTTGTGCTTTTCCTATCATCCAAGCTCCTAGCCCAATCAACATCTATGTATGCTTCTAGAGTGAAGTCCTTTCCACTAGGATACCATAGGCCATATTCCAAAGTACCTTTAAAGTACTTGAAGATTCTCTTAACTGCTTGAACATGTGTTTCCTTTGGTGCAAATTGAAATCTTGCCACCATTCCCACAACTTGCATTATATCTGGTTGTGCAGTTATTAAGTACAAAAAACTTCCAATCATTGATCTATAGAGTGTTTGATTGGCATCTAGTGATTTATCCTCCTTGCTCAATTTACAACCCGTAACCATGGGAGTGCTTACAAGATTATAGTCTACCATCCTAAACTTTCTCAATATTTCTTTCACATACTTGGTTTGGGAGATGAAGATTCCTTTGTTTGATTGTGAGATTTTTAAACCAAGGAAGAAGGATAGTTCTCCCAACATTGACATTTCAAACTCCTTTTGCATCATCATAGCAAACTTTTGACACATGTTATTATTCTTTCCTCCAAAAATAATATCATCCACATATACAACCACTATTAATTGATCTTCTCCTAACGTTTTGATATATAAGTTGCTATTAACCATGCCTCTTTTGAAACCTTGTTGTTGAAGATATTTATCAAGCTTGGCATACCAAGCTCTTGGAGCTTGTTTCAATCCATAGAGAGCTTTATTCAACTTGCAAACATAATCCTTGTTTTCTGATAGTAAAAACCCTTTAGGCTACTCAACATAGACTTCTTCCTCTAAATCTCCATTTAGGAAGACAAATTTTACATCCATTTGGTATACTTTGAATTTTTTATGACTTGCATAGGCTAAGAACATCCTAATTCCCTCCATCCTAGCAACTAGTGCAAATGTTTCTTCAAATTCCACACCTTCAACTTGAGCATAGCCCTTGCAAACTAGCCTTGCTTTGTTTCTTACAACTTGACCATCTTCATTGAGTTTGTTTCTAAAAACCCATTTGGTACCAATTATGTTTTTGTCTTTTGGTCTTGGGACAAGTTCCCAAGTGTCATTCTTCTCATTTTGGTCCAACTCTTCATTCATCGCCTTAATCCAACTTTCATCTTTACTTGCTTCTTGTAAGGTTTTCGGTTCAACTTTGGATAGTAATGCAAAATCACAATCTTCCTGGTAGTTCACCATTTTTCGTGTTGATCTAAGTCTATCATCAAGGATCAAATCTTCTAGGTGATTTCTTTGCACAAATTTAGATGGTGTCTTTGGAGTCTTCGTAGGAGTCTTTTGTGGAGTTTCTATATTTTTCTCTTCATTTTTCTCCTCAACCTCTTCTTCTTGCTCATCCCAACATTCCTTTCCTTGATAATCAAATTTGGGTGCTTTAATTTTGTAGTACCTTTCCTCATCAACTCTTACATTAGTGCTTTCAACAATTTTCTTCAATCTTTAGTTGTAACAACGATAGGCTTTACTTTTTAAGAAGTAACCAAAAAATATCCCTTCATCAGATCGGGAATCAAAATTTCCCAAATTTTCATCATCCCTCTTTATCTAGCACTTACTTCCAAAAACCTTAAAATACTTGACTGTTCTAGGTTTGCCCTTCCATAGTTCATATGGAGTTTTATCCATAGTCAATGTGTCCAAATCCTTCATTTCCTCAATTGTTGATACTTTGGGATCAAATCTTGGTGGAAGAGATCTTAACACCTTTTGTACTACTGTTGGTTCCTTTACTTCTTCTCCAAGACCTCGAATGGTGTTGACAACTTCATCCACACACAAGAAAAATCCAGCAATGTTTTCCTCTTCACTCATTTGAAGACTTTCAAAATTTCCTCTATGAGTTTGTAGTTTGGCACCTTTTACTTTCTTGTCTCCTTCATAAGTTTTCTTCAACTTGTCCCAAATCTCTTTGGCAGATTTGTAATGCATTATCTTCACAAGTTTAGATTCCCTTAATCCACATACAATTGCATTCTTGTCTCTAGCATTATTTTCACTTGCTTTCTTTCCTGCTGAGTCCATTGGAGGGTTTGAAGGAGCTTTGTATCCATTTACCACTGATTTCCAAACATCAAATCCTATAGCATTAATATAAGCCACCATTCTCATGCTCCAAAATGCATAGTTTGTCCTATCAAACAATGGAGCTTTGTTGGAAGAGAATCCTTCTCCACTCATGATGTGTGTTGTATGGATCTCCCTTCAAGTTTGTTAGACTTATTCGAAGGGCATGCTCTGATACCAATTTATGAGCATGCAAATATACTGAGAGGGGGGGGTGAATCAGTACATTAATGAAATTTTCTACCCTCTCTACTTTGATCAACTTCAAACTCTAAACAATATCAACTATGCAAGAAAATAACAATATGAACAAGTTAAAACCAAGATTTTACATGGAAACCCTTGAGGGTGAAAACCATGGTACAAAAATTATGTTCTTTATAATTAAATGGATTTACAATGGCGTAGGCTTCAACCTACTAGAGGCACCAACCTCTTACTCAAGTATGTAGGCACCAACCTATAAGGAGCAACAATTCCTTCTTGCAAGGCACCAACCTTGGCTCTCTTGACTGAAATACTTGAAAATGTAGATAAGATATTTCACTAGATTTGCTTCATGCATCAATCTATCTCTCCTTTGTGATATATGTTTTTTTGAACTCATACAAGAGATACATCTACAATTACACTTCCAAAACTCTGCACTCACTTTCCAATCTAATTTTTAATTCATATATGTATGTTGATCAAACTTTGCAACTATTGTGAAAGGTTGCATCATTTAGAATCTGACTTTAATTGTTTGCCTTCTCAAAATAATCACACCATTTCAGATCTTCCTTGGTTTAATCTTATCAAGAGAAACTTTATTTAATAAATCTGATATCTTATCATCAAAACTTAATTGCCCCTCTTCAAAAAATTTAAAGTCTTTTAATGAAATCATGCCTCTTTAGAAATAAAGAAATCTGAATTTTAATGATCATTTTTATGAACATAGTCTGAATATTGATTATCAAACAAATCATAATTTTCCAGAAATGAATAACATCTTCTATTGACAAATTTGTATTACTTCAGAAAACATCTGATTTGGCATTTAGAAGACACACTATTCATTACTTAAGTGAACTCCTTCATATCTCAAGAAGAATCACACCACAAAAGTAAATCATATCACTTCACAAAAAAAAATCACATTATTTGTTTTGTTTGCCTTAGTCTTTTGTCTTGACCACTGCTTTGTATCCTTCCCCTTTCTTTTTGTCTTATTTGTTTTTTTTGTCTTATTCATTTCAAAAGTCTTCTTATTAATCAATCATGCCTTTTTGGTGAGTCACCTTTTAGGAAATGGATCGGGCAGTTCAATTTATGTTTCTTAATCAATTTCTTATTTTTTTCTTTTTCACCAAATTAACTGATTTGATTTTTTATCGAATCAATTAGTTAAGCATAACTAATAGTCAAGCATATAATGTTTATTAATGGGTAATTATCTACAAATAATGTATTTGGCAGATCTGCACATAATGTTTGTTTATCATTACTTTTGTGTACTAGAATCTGATCTTCAACGAGGCATAGAAATCTTTAGTCGTGTTGATCATGATTACTTGACATCAATGACAAAATTTCCAACAATCTCCCCCTTTGTCACTGATGGCAACACAAATAATTTCTTGCACTGCTCCCCCTTACTCTATTCGCACTACTCCCCCATACTCTATTCCCCCCCCTTTGACATCAATGGCAAGGGGTCTTCCAACAATGTCTTGCATTTTTGTTCCATGAGGCTACAAGATACTATGTATAGCTCCCCCTAAATGTATGTTCTCATCTATCAATTGGATGGTGTGGGACTACTCCCAATTTGTCCCTTAGATACTCAAACGTATCCCTTGGTAGTGGTTTGGTGAATATGTCAACAATTTTCTCTTTGGTAGTAATGTACCCCAAACTCACTTGTCCTTGAGCCACTTTTTCCCTTAGAAAGTGATACTTGATAGGTATGTGCTTGGTTCTCAAGTGCATCACTGGGTTTTTAGATATGTTGATAGCACTTGTGTTATCACAATGGATGACGATATGGTGATTATACTCCACCTTGATATCTTTTAAGGTTTCTTTCATCCATAGTACTTGGGTGCAACATGTTGCTGCTGCTATGTATTCAACCTCTGTAGTGGATAATGAAACTGATGCTTTTTTTTGCTCATCCAAGATACTAAGTTTCTACCAAGCAAAAAGGCTCCTCCACTTGTGCTTTTCCTATCATCCAAGCTCCTAGCCCAATCGACATCTATGTATGCTTCGAGAGTGAAGTCCTTTCCACTAGGATACCATAGGCCATATTCCAAAGTACCTTTAAAGTACGTGGAGATTCTCTTAACTACTTGAACATGTGTTTCCTTTGGTGTAGATTGAAATCTTGCCACCATTCCCACAACTTGCATTATATCTGGTCGTGTCATTGTTAAGTACAACAAACTTCTACTCATTGATATATAAAGTGTTTCATTTTCATCTTGTGATTCATCCTCCTTGCTCAATTTACAAACTGTAACCATGGGACTGCTTACAGGATTACAGTCTACCATCCTAAACTTTCTCAATATTTCTTTCACATACTTGGTTTGGGAGAGGAAGATTCCTTTGTTTGATTGTGAAATTTGTAAACCAAGGAAGAAGGATAGTTCTCCCAACATTGACATTTCAAACTCCTTTTGCATCATCATAGCAAACTCTTGACACATTTTATTATTCTTTCCTCCAAAAATAATATCATCCACATATACAACCACTATTAATTGATCTTTTCCTACCGTTTTGATATATAAGTTACTATCAACCATGCCTCTTTTGAAAACTTGTTGTTGAAGATATTTATCAAGCTTGGCATACCAAGCTCTTGGAGCTTGTTTCAATCCATAGAGAGCTTTCTTCAACCTACAAACATAATCCTTTTTTTTTGATAGTAAATCCCTTCAGGCTGCTCAACATAGACTTCTTCCTCTAAATCTCCATTTAGGAAGGAAGATTTTATATCCATTTAGTACACTTTGATTTTTTTATGACTTGCATAGGTTAAGAACATCCTAATTGCCTCCATCCTAGCAACTGGTGCAAATGTTTCTTCAAATTCCACACCTTCAACTTGAGCATAGCCCTTGCAAACTATCCTTGCTTTGTTTCTTACAACTTGACCATCTTCATTGAGTTTGTTTCTAAAAACTCATTTGGTACCAATTATGTTTTTGTCTTTTGGTCTTGGGACAAGTTCCCAAGTGCCATTCTTCTCAATTTGGTCCAACTCTTCATTCATTGCCTTAATCCAAATTTCATCTTTACTTGCTTCTTGTAAGGTTTTGGGTTCAACTTTGGATAGTAATGCAAAATCACAATCTTCTTGGTAGTTCACCATTTTTCTTGTTGGTCTTAGTCTATCATCAAGGATCAACTCTTCTGGGTGATTTCTGTGCACAAATTTAGATGGTGTCTTTGGAGTCTTCGCAAGAGTCTTTTGTGGAGTCTCTATATTTTTCTCTTCATTTTTCTCCTCAATCTCTTCTTCTTGTTCATCCTAACATTCCTTTTCTTCATAATCAAATTCAGGTGCTTTAATTTTGTAGTACCTTTCCTCATCAACTCTTACATTAGCGCTTTCAACAATTTTCTTCAATCTTTTGTTGTAACAACAATAGGCTTTGATTTTTAAGGAGTAACCCAAAAATATCCCTTCATCACATCGAGAGTCAAATTTTCCCAAATTTTCATCATCCCTCTTTATGTATTACTTACTTCCAAAAACCTTGAAATACTTGACTGTTCCAGGTCTACCCTTCCATAGTTCATATGGAGTTTTATCCATAGTCAATGTGTCCAAATCCTTCATTTCCTCAACTGTTGATACTTTGGGGTCAAATCTTGGTGGAAGGGATCTTAACACCTTTTGTACTACTGTTGGTTCCTTTACTTCTTCTCCAAGACCTCGAATGGTTTTGATAACTTCATCCACACGCAAGAAAAATCCAGCAATGTTTACCTCTTCACTCATTTGAAGACTTTCAAAATTTCCTCTATGAGTTTGTAGTTTGGCACCTTTTACTTTCTTGTCTCCTTCATAGGTTTTCTTCAACTTGTCCCAAATGTCTTTGGAAGATTTGTAATGCATTATTTTCACAAGTTCAAATTCACTTAATCCACATAGGATTGCATTCTTGGCTCTAACATTATTATCACTTGCCTTCTTTCCTGTTGATTTCGTTGGAGGTGTTGAAGGAGCTTTGTATCCATTTACACTAATTGCCAAACATCAAATCCTATAGCTTAATATAGGCCTCCATTCTCATGCTCCAAAATGCATAGTTTGTCCCATCAAACAATGGAGCTTTGTTGGAAGAGAATCCTTCTCCACTCATGATGTGTGTTGTATGGATCTCCCTTCAAGTTTGTTAGACTTATTCAAAGGGCCTGCTCTGATACCAATTGATGAGCATGCAAATATACTAAGAGGGGGGGGAGGTGAATCAGTATATTAATGAAATTTTCTACCCTCATTACTTTGATAAACTTCAAACTCTAAACAATATCAACTATGCAAGAAAATAACAATATGAACAAGTTAACACCAAGATTTTACGTGGAAACCCTTGAGGGTGAAAACCATGGTACAAAAATTATGTACTTTATAATAAAAAATGATGTACAATGGTGTAGGCTTCAACCTACTAGAGGCACCAACCTCCTACTTGTTGATGTGTTTTTCATGACCGCACCAACGCAGAATAAAGTTGCCAACGGCTTCCCTATCCTCTCTTGATCAAAGTATTCCGCATGCTAAGATTGCAAAGAAAGTTCATGCGTTCAACTCCAAGGTTCTTTTAGTGCGAATAGGCTCAGTTTGGCTCGATGTGATTTGCTGGTATTTCAAGGGGACTTACAGAATTGTTCGGCAGTGGAGAAAGGGATTCAAATGCTCGAAAGATTTATCTATGAAGTGCGGGTTTCCTATTCTAACCAGAAAGTACTGAATTGAAAAGGGTGTAGGGCCTAAGAAGTTTATGTTCTATTCTAAATGCAGGATATGTGGAGCTTCACTTCAATAGACTTCAACCGGATTTCACCTAGCCTCCGTCGGACAGCCTCAGCAAAATCGGTGCAATCTTCAAGGGAAATAGCAAAAGATGTTCAAATTATGACTTAACATGCATACACCATCACAACGACGCATATAAGCATATAAATCACAACTGAAGTTAAACTCAAGGTAATGTCCAGTTGACCACACAAGGCGAACTTATCATCAACAAGCCGCTAGTGGTATGGAATAAAGCGAAGCTATCTTAGTAAAACACCACACACCAAAGTAAGCTACTTGCATGAATTTAAGCTACTTGGATACGAAAGGAAGAAGAAACCTTGCTAGCATTTCATGACAAGACGAATTCCATCATCAATGAAAAGATCTATTATCATAAAATGTGTTACACAACAATTTCTTCAAAAGTTTTCAAAGGAAAACTTTCTTTCTTCTCCAAACTACACTATCAATCTACTTCTAAGCTACTTCTAAGTTGTCCCTCTACTCTAATTCTACTCTGATCCTCTCTACTGTCTACTTTCTAATGAATTACAAATGAGGGGGACTCCCCCTTTATATAGCTAGCCAAGTCCCAAAAGATGGCTAGGGTTACAATCAATAGAGTGGCTAGAATCGTGCCACCTCAGCCCTAAATAATATTGCCCTAAAAACTGCCACAGAGGAGAGTGGGGTAATAAATGCTCCATAATGTCCACCATCATCCTTCTAGAAGATTCCATTTGTAGACGCGTTCACACTATTCTCGATCTTCTTTCTTGACTTTGTTCTTTGACTTCTTCCACTTGAGGGTTTTCATCTTTGTCACTTGAGTTAACACTTAGCCAATTTCTTGCAACTTTCTCCCTTTGAAATTGAAACTCGCAACTCTATCTTCCTCCGCAGGTTGTGATATCATCGTGCTTTACCACTTCCAGTCATCGTGCTCCGGCCTCAACATTTCTCCTGCAAAACAAGCAAGGAGAGGGGTATTAGAATACTTCATGATATAATTTCAACCTACTTACCGGGATTTTTGCGTTCATTGCCTCCACTAGCAAACTTTTGCCATCTTCATAATTCCTCATGCCTTAGCCAAATTCCATCATCCTTCGGACAATATCAACTTCAACTGCATCTTTGAGAAATTCATTTCACCCGCTGGAGCTCCACGAAGGATTGAAGCAAATTCACCTAGGCAGTTTCTTTCAAATTCATCGTCTGGAGGACCTTACCTTGAAAACACATTTTCTTCATTTTTGCCTTAGAAAATTTTCAAATTTCCCTTAGGAAATACATCAACCTGGTGCCCACTTAAAATCTTCATCCCAAAATTCTCGACAAGCTGTGGAAGACCTTAAAATCAACTCCTCATCGATAATCTTCGATACCCAGAAGAAAATTTTCTCCAGAACGCATCGAAGCCATGGGTGCACAACGAACGGGTTCATTTGATTTTTTTTTAAATTTTGAACCTTAGAAAATATTCTCCTGTGAAATTTATTCTCATTCTTCGATCCCCTCTGAGAATTTCTTGTTGCTCTGACTTGGAAAATTTTATTCCTGCACTGCCAACATCTTTTGACTTCATCACTGGCAAAATTCACTCTGACCTCGGGAAAATTCACCATCTCACCAGACTTAGGCATATTTTCTAGAGGAAGGGAATACTCCATGCCTTAGAAAATTTTTAAATCATCTTGAAAAACTTTGAAAATTTTGCCCTGGAAAATTTTACTAGTTTGCCAATGGGAAAATCATCAACTCCGTCGAGAAATTTTTTTTATTCACGCCTGGCACATTTTATTTTCTAGCCACCACTTCGTATTTAACTTCACACTTGAAAAACATTTCATTTGGAACTCCAACGCCTTAGCAATATTATTATTCATCTTTACTAACACCTTGGGCGCAAATGACACATTGCTGAAGGATATTCATCACCACGCCTAGGAAAATATTTTCAACACTTTGCATGCCTTAGAAATATTTTCTAACACTTCATGACACTCATCACCCCTGGCGCATATGAGGCTAGGAGAGGAAATTCAAAAATCATGCCTAGGCAACACATCTTGCAATATTCTCAACACCTTGAAATGCCTTTTGAAAATTTTTCCAACACCTTATAACTCCCTTACTCTAGGCGCACACTTCACCTAGCATTTTATTCCACACCTTGGAATATTTTCTAACACTTACCATTTCCAACGCCTTAGGAAAAATCTCCAACACCTATAACCTTAGGCGCATATAGCATACTTGAAGAAAATTTGAAATCACGCCAAGCATTTCATTCCACCTTTCACACGCCTTAGAAAAAAACTCTAACACCTTATGACTCCCACCACCTTGGCGCATGTAGCACACTTGAGAGGAATATTCAAATCCACGCCTAGCATTCATCAAGCTTTCACCACGCCTATAAGAGAATTTTCACCCACCTTTACCTTATTTACCACCTTTTACTCCATTCACTTATCTTTTAACTCCTCAACATGGGCGCATTTAGCATAGGGAAGAGGATGAACTCTCAAACGCCACCCAACACATGACTTTTGGACTTCCAGTTTTTGTCTTTACATGGCAGCTTTTGGGCGCATTTTAGCATGCATGGAGGACGGATTTTGTTTTGACCTTGTTGACTTCTTTTTGGGCGCATTTCTCACTTGATGGAGGATGACACATTTCCAACGCCTTAGGTTGTGGCTTTTCAGCTTCCTTTGTTTTGTCCTCATGTGGCCCCATTTGGGCGCATTTAGGCCTAGGAGAAGGATGAAGTTTGTCACTTAGAAATTTTTTATGCTATCAACCTCCCTTGGGCGCATTTAGGCCTAGCTACAGGATAAAAAGCATTGACCACTTTGACTTATTCTCTTTTGGGCGCATTTCACCTCTTGAGGAGGACGAGTTTGCCTTAGAAAATTTTTTTTCCTTGATGTGTCTTGTAGCTGGGCGGATTTCACATGTGTTGGAGGATGAAAACAAACACTTAGAAAATTTTAAAACTTCCTCCTGAGTTCCCTTGGGCGCATTTTGCCCCTGCTGCAGGATGAACAATGTTGACTTCCTTTGACTTCTTGTGCCTTGGGCGCATTTTGCCCTGGGTGGTGGATGAACTCACATTACTTTGAATTTTTTTTGACTTTTCTCACCTTGGGCGCATTTTGCCCTGTGTGAAGGATGAACCTCGTTTTCAAAAAATTTCCACGCCTCTAGCTGAGATGGGCGCATTTTCTTATGCCTGTTGGACGAGACTCCAGACTTAGACAAATTTTTCGTCATCCTTGCCAGCCTACGTGCCCTGCTATTTATAGTAAGTTCTCTGGATTTGCGCCTCTGAAGCTCGGAATGGCCTGAAATTTTAAACATAGCATCCTCATGCCTTTATCAACCTGCCGGCACTGCAACTTTTAGTCACCCTGCTATTTATAGCCTGTTTCTGAAGGTGGCTTACTATAAATAGTAAGCTCTTGATTCTGATAGCTCCCGAGCTCTGATCGAGTTGAAATTTGGACGAGGCGCTCCTCACCACGTGACCTGCTGGCTGACACCGGCGCATGCACTCAATTTACCATTTTTAGCATGTTTCAAATTGACTTACTATAAATAGTAAGTGCTCTGTTTGACCGAAATTTCACCACAGATAGCTTGAAGGATGCCATCGCGATGGTTTACATCGGTTTGAAGATTTTGACTTTTGATGCCTATTTTTTCAAGCCGGAAACTCAACTTGCACTGCATGATCAAAAGATCTCGCTTGCTCTCGCAAGACTGCTGATCACCGGAATCAACTGAAGCTACGGACACACTCGCTAAAATAGCAAGTTCCTTCTGAGTGAGAATCCTCGTTTGCATGTCACACCATCTCGAAGCTCTCGAAAAACCCATCAGGAATCACCTGACATGCAAAGAAAAGCTTCGACATGCAAACCCTAAAAATAGCCCGGAAGGTGAATCCTGAAAGTGGTCATCTCGCTTGCATGTTACATCGTCGCGAAGGTCTCGAAAAACCCAGAAGGAATATGCAAAGAAAATCTCTGCATCTGGACCCTGAAATTAGCCCTGGAAGCCGGACTGCTAAAAATAGTAAGTCGTCCGTTTTTGCTCAAATTTTACATGCAAGTAGCTTGATATGCTTTGAATGCCGTGTGACCGTCAGAATCTCAAAATAGCTGACAGATTTCCCGTAATTGCATACTTACTAAAAATAGTAAGTTCCTCAAAATCTGATAAAATTTTAGTGGAAGCCTGCTGGAAACACACTGACAACAATGTTAGGCTCAATTTTCAATATATTCACCCTATTCGACCTCAAACTGACCAGGAAGACTCAAACCCTAATTTTCAGACTTAGCCAAACTCACGTTTAAACTCAGTGACGGGCTCAATCCCGAAAAGACAGATAGAACGAGAGAGAGAGACAACAGCAAAAACAAACCAACATCAAACCAAAAGCAAAGCCAAAATAGGGGGTCCCCATTTGCAATGGGGCGATGTGTGGAAAACGTCACAACACTACTCAAGTATGTAGGCACCAACCTACAAGGAGCAACAACTCCTTCTTGCAAGGCACCAACCTTAGCTCTCTTGACTGAAATACTTCAAAATGTAGATAAGATATTTCACTAGATCTAATTCATGCATCAATCTATCTCTCCCTTGTGATATATGTTCTTCTTTTGAAATCACACAAGAGATACCTGTGCAATTACACTTCCAAAACTCTACACTCACTTGCCAGTCTAATTTTTAATTCATATATGTATGTTGATCAAACTTTGCAACTATTGTGAAAGGTTGCATCATTTAGAATCTGACTTTAATTGTTTGCCTTCTCAAAATAATCACACTATTTAATATCTTCCTTGGTTTAATTTTATCAAGAGAAACTTTATTTAATAAATCTGATATCTTATCATCAAAACTTAATTGCTCCTCTTCATAATTTTTAAAGTCTTTAATGAAATCATGCCTCTTTAGAAATAAAGAAATCTGAATTTTAATGATCATTTTTATGAACATAGTCTGAATATGTATTATCCAAACAAATCATATTTTTCTAGAAATGAATCACATCTTTTGTTGATAAATTCGTTTTGCTTCAGAAAACATCTGATTTGGCATTTAGAAGACACACTATGCATTACTTAAGTGAATTGCTTCATATCTCAAGAAGAATTGCACCACAAAAGTAAATTATATCACTTCACAAAAAAAAAAAATTACATTATTTGTTTTGTTTGCCTTAGTCTTTTGTCTTGACCACTGCTTTGTCTCCTTCCCCTTTCTTTTTGTCTTATTCTTGTTTTGTCTTTTTTTTTTTTCTTATTCATTTCTGAAGTCTTCTTATTAATTAATCATGCCTTTTTGGCAAGTTGCCTTTTAGGAAATGGATTGGGCAATTTAATTTATGTTTCTTAATAAATTTCTTGTTTTATTCTTTTTTACTAAATTAACTTATTTTATTTTTGATCAAATCAATTAGTTAAGCATAACTAATAGTTAAGCATAACTAATAGTTAAGTACATAATGTTTGTGGTCAATTATCTGCAAATAATGTATCTGTTAGATCTGCACATAATGTATGTTTATCGTTGCTTTTGTGTAATAGAATCTGATCTTTAACAAGGCATAGAAATCTTTAGTCATGTTGATCATGATTACTTGACATCAATGAAAAAATTTGCAACACATACATGAAACAACTCACAACATGCAAATTTTATACTTGAAAACTGCATATGGAGAAAAACTAGTTTTGGTAGTGGGAAAGTGCTTTGCTACATTCCTTTATTAATTTAAAAATATATGTTACAACAAGTGGACAATCTTTCCTTCTAGTTATCTTTGTTTTCCTACAAGAATAAGACCTAATAATTCCCAAAGTTCTCCAACTTTTAATGATTCAAATGTTCACATACAATCCTTATTTAAAGATTGTCATGCAAGTTGAGTTGTTTTGAAGACTGGGCAAAGATCAACATTCATTAGATGTTGAACTAGTATTTATATGATTTGAATTTGAATTTTTAATGTCAATATTATTGTGGGCACTAGCACATTTGTATTATGGTCTAGATGCTAGAACACCTACACACTCATGTTGTCATTTGTGTCTAATATAATTTTGTTAGCACTATCAGATAACTGTTCTTATATTTGAAACCTATTTTCATGTTACATATATTTTTCAAGTCCTTTTGGATCACCTCTTCAACCTTCTATTGATTTGGAGAACTAAAAAAATTATTCAATGACTATCTAAAAAATAGAGTTTGTGAGATTAGATAGTGATCAATAACTTTGTGTAAATATTATACTAAACCTAGGGTATTATTTTTTCCAAGTGTAATATTGCACCTAGTTAATTAAGTTTATTTGAAATATTTGAATCATTTAATTTCCCTCATCTAGATAGCTAATAATGACATGTCTACACCTTGACTTGAGGTACTTACATTCCAGGTCACTACTTCATTAATCTTTGATTTATGAGAATTAGGTGTCACCTCTATTTAGTCAACACCAACTCTATCTCAATTAGACTAAGTTAAAATATGCCTCAAAATTGAGAGTTACTAAGAGAAACTCGCACATCTTGGACATGCCATCTCCTTGATTTGTATATCCAAGAGGCCTATACATTTGTACTTTTTTATAATTTACTCCATTATATTAATATTAAATATATTAATTCTCTATTTGTATTTGTGATTAGGTTATAGGCAGTAGGTCTTAAGTAGATTTATTGTTTGAGATAAATTATTATGTGGTATCAAAGCCATGATTTCATAGGGTTAGTCTTTTTATAAAAGTAATAAGAGTATGTGGTTACAAGATTTAGACATATTTTTGAATGGTGAGACTATTTTGAGCCACTATTATGTTTAAAATAACCAAATTACCATGGATCTACTATTGTTATGTCTAGATTTAACAACCAAAATCCAACCATTTGAAAGGAAATTGTAAGTAAAATATACCAATTCCACTTAACCCTTGCAAGATAAATAATGCAAAAAACGTATTCAAAATCCACAATACAAAATAATAACATACCATGCCCATAAGATAACAGTATATGCCCCTTGTTCATGGGGTGAGTGGAGTAAATTCCACCTCCAAGCTTAGAAGAGAAGCAAAATGGCTTTCTTTAGCTAACAGTTGGGAAAAATTGAACTTCAATGGAGCTTCGTGTGGTAACCTAGGGAAGTCTAGTTCTATGTAATAACCTCCATAGATTAAAACTTAATTAACACAATAAATTCACCAATTACACATCATCACACATATAAGGATGACACGTGCTCAAAAAATAAGAATAGAAATAAGGAATTACATTAAATAAATAATCTAGAGTACATGTGCCATTTACAAGGCAATTTATATAAGAACATTTCCCTTACAATAGACCTCTTGGTTGTGTTGATGTGATTTTGGTGACCGCACCAATCAACAGAACAAAGTATCTAAAGGCTACTCCATTCTATCTTGATCAAAGAATTCCATACGCTAAGATTGCAAGAAAGTTCGTACATTCAACTCCAAGGTTCTGAAAATGCTATGGAATACCCTCAGTCGATTCATTATGATTTGCTATTTACACGAGGGGACTTACATAATTGTTTAGAATATTTGCAGCTGACAGCAGGTTTATGATTGGAAGGGGATTTTCGTGTGTTGTGGATGATTTAGCAATGAGGTACCGGTTCCTATGCTAACGAGAATTGTGCAAAATTTAAATGTGTGCAGGGTTTAGAAAGCCTAAATTCTAGACTAAATGCAAGACATGTGGAGCTTAACTTCAGCAGACTTCAACCGAATTTCACCTTGCCCCGCGTTGGACAACTTCAACAAAATTGGTGCAATCTTCAAGGGAGTAGTGGAAGGTATTCAAATTACAATTCAACATGCATATACCATCAGGACGACGCATACAAACACGTGAATCACAATCGAAGTTAAGTTTGAAATGTTTTCTAGTTGACCACACAAGGCAAACTTGTCGTCAACAAGTTGCTAGTGGTATGGATTAAAACGAAGTTGCCTTGATCAACACCACAAATCCACAACTAACTACTTGCATGAAAATGAAAATCACTCTAATTTAAGTCCTACTTGAAGTTGAAGGACGAAGAAATATTGCTAGCTGATCATAACAAAAGACAAATTCACCATCAATGAAACTCTTTTTATTACGATAGTTTTCGCAACAATTCCTTACAAAGTTCTCAAAAGGGAAAACTTTCCTTCTCCTTCACCATGCTATGCAATGAAACTATGCTAACTCTAAACTGTCTCTCTATGCTCTATTCTTTGATCTATAATCTTTAGTCTAATAATGTACAAATGAGGGGGAGTCCCCTTTATATAGTTGGCGAATCTCAATGGACGGTCTAGATTAAATTACAATGGATGGCTCAGATTGAGCCACATCAGCCCTAGACTAGATTCTACCCTAAAAACCGCCAGAAGGTGGACGACTAGTGCAATTAATGAGTACAAAAATGGCAGATTCTTCCTTTGACCACTATGGGCAATTAATGCCCACTATCCTTCTAGAAGATTCTTGTCTAGGATCTTGTTCCCATTGTTCTTCTCTCTGACCGCAAAAGCAACAAACTGGGCCAGCACTACATCAACTTCTTGTTCAGAAATAACCGGAGTAAGATTGAGTTGGTACTCAAGGATGGCAATTGTTTGCTCCTGCCGGATACAAGACTTTCTCCAAGCCTCGATGGATTCCTGCGTGCTCTGAATAATGGTGGAGAACGTGGTGATATTCTCAAAGTCAACCTGAGTAAATACTCTCATCTCAGAGAAGAATGGTTGCAATATTCCCTTCAATTCATCCACCGTCACCTCCTCAAGAGTTAGTCGTTTTGTGAACAATGCCTCCAGCGTATTGGAGACGCCCTCTTGAATATTTCCCATAGCCTTCCCGATCTTAGTCGGCTTTGTCCTTGTTGTGTTAAAGAAACCTTGGCTAGTGAATGCAGCAGAATACCAGCCTAGAAAATCATATCTATCTCTAGCTTGAATCACCCCTTCTTCAATCAAAGTCTGCACTAGCATACACATCAGAGCAGCCACGCGTGGAATAGTCTTGTCCTGAAATATGTGAGTATCATTCCATGCTTGCTCAATGTTCTCCATATGGGAGAGGATGTTGGAAGCATGCTGGAAAGAGGAGACAAGATCCACAATGAATCCCTTAGCCTCAACACGAACACTGCCAATCCACTTGTCTCCCTCTTGAATGGCCTTCTTCATCTCCTCGAGCCCGCTGATTGATTCTTGTGGAAGCTCAGCTGGAAGTTCCATCGTTGGGTTCTCCTGAGCACATGGATGTGCTAGATGTTGCACATACCCAACCAACGCCTTATGCTCCCTTTTCAGCTTCTTATATTTTTCTCCCTTCCGAAGCAGCTTATCTTTCAGTGCCTGGAAGGAGTTTTTAGCTTCCTCAATAACCTGTGCTCCAGTAGGGCCCCCAATTCAACCGTAGTAATCGTGTAATTTTTAGGCATTACTTCATCTAGATCACATTCTTCCCTTGGAACCACAACATGAATAGTGCGAGAACCGGACTCGTCTATTTCCATCCCGGAGTATTTTCTGGCTCTCTTCCTCTTGGGTGACCCGCTTATTCTACTAAGGAGCTCTTCCATCTCTATTGTTGGGTCAGTGTCATCCTCTTGATCTCTTCGAATTGCACTTGTGAGCCAATTTGGGACATCTTGTTGAGCACTATAGACAACAAGTGGTTGTTCCTTCATTGCTTCCACTCCATGAACTTCCTCTTCAACAATATTGGGTTGAGGCTCATCCATTTCCATGTGCTAACAATCCTCCTCAAGACCCCGAACTTCAAGCTCTGTAATACCCTTGTCTTCAAAAGCTGCCTCGAGCGCACGATCTAGGCGAGTGTCTATTTTTGTTTCTTCATCTTCATCTGGCTAGTTGGCACTCCCATGAGCATTAGCGCTTTGACTATCAGGCTCCCTAGACAATGGTCGGTTGACTTCTCCCATTTCTTGCTCTTTATTCACTCTAACCCTCTGATTTGCAAATATTGAAAATTCTTGTATGCTGGAAGATTGAGCCAACAACTGTGTAGGCGATGCCTCCTCCATCCTCTTAGGCTCAGGCTGAACTGGTTCCTCCTCCTGTGGATCCACAGCTTGGGTGGTCTGCTTTCTCTTCTTTATTGACATCGGTGGCCTTCAATCGCCCATGAGGTTGTATGTGAGGGCAATTGATTTTCTCTTAAGTCTATGAACATGTCCATCCACCCAACTCCTTGTGAAAGTTAAGATAGGCATAGACAAAGTGTCCAAGTCTGTGATTTCTGGCTCCGCCCAATCAGGTGGTGGGATTGGTGTGTCCTTTATTGACTCATAATCTGGGTGAGTAATGCTGGCATCTTCATCCACTTGATCCAGAACTTGGAAAACCTCACATTCTCTTATCAATTTCAGAGGAAATCTGGAGAACATCCTCCTTCTGATTTCAGTTTCATCTTCTGCATTTTCCCACAAATATTCTACATGAGCCTTGTACAATATTCTATATTCTTCACCTTGTACAATTCCAATCATCCTTTGAGGATCAAAATCCTATTGGCTAGTGTGTAGAGTGAGGTGATAAAATTGTAACTCATCCTCTGCTTCCTTGGCTGCCTGCAAAGAAGGGCACTCCTCAAGTGAATTTCCCATAACAATAGGGAAGTGCAAACCTCCTTTCTTCTTCTTCCTTATGATTTTGTCGTAGGCCATGAGTTGCCTAGACACTTCAAGCATCACCATCCTATTTGTGGGGTATCTTGGTAGTCGATAGGTATATGAATGGAACCCAAACAACCTTATATACGTGAACTTCGGGAATTGGATAAACCAAAACCCATACTCTTCAATCAAATTTTGTGCCTCTTTGGATACTCTTTGTTGCATTCTCCATTGAAGAGTCCTTGTGATATACATGGTGAAAGCATTGTTCACTCTTTTGAAGCTGGAGGTACTTGTCAAATGCAGCTGCTTGCAAGCTTCATGGATTTTAAACTGACCAGAACCACATCCAATCGGCTCCTAGTATGTCAGCCCCTTATACTTTGTCATTCGAGCTAGCATATAAATGACATACAAGCTCATGTAAAACGTCTTCGTTCTCCTCAGGCTTCTGAATTGCTCATCTATGTTGTCGCTAATCATCTTTTCCCAATCTACATACTCCTTTCCCTCTAACACCACGCTGATGTAGAAGAACATCCAAGGCTCAAAAGCATACGCCTGTGGGCTGCCATTCACCCGGCTGAGCATCATGATTAAATCACAGTATTCTTGTTTCAACTCCTCTAAGATGATCTGCTTTGGCAACTTGGCACCAGGAGGCTTTGGATTCCTCATCCATGTTGTGTTGATTCTCTTAGCACACCTATTGAAAGATGAGGCATACATTTTATCAACCCTCTCTTTAGACTTGTACAACATTCCGTCCACAGCTGGAATCCCAAAGCCTCGCCAATAGCCTCAAGTGCGAAGTTGGCGAGCAACATGCCATTTGGAGAAACAATTGTTTGGTGGTCTGGCCTGTAGTAGTTTGCACATTCCATTATCAACTCAGAACATCGAATTGCTGGTGGAAAACCAGCAGCTGCATACAATCCACTCACGATGTTGTGCGAAGTCACTAATGAAGGATAACCACCTTGCCCGTATATTCTTCTTTTGAAAGCCTTGAGGTTGAATGAACCAAGGTTGGTATTAGTCAAACCTCCTAACTTTGACACAAACTTAGATTCAGGAATGAATGACTTCTTCAGTTGCTTGATGATTGCCTGCCTGGAGGCATTCTCTTTGCCTGCTTCAGTATTTCCAGCTCTGCTTGCAACCTCGCATGTTCTGGCAACATCTCCTCTTCTAATTTCAACCATTTGCAAAATAAAAATAAAAATCAAGCATTACAATTCCAACTTAGAAAATAAAATTACTGTGAGATGGCTGGCAAGTGGAGTTAGCTTCAAAAAAATAAAAATATTTAGCATTAAACCACCAACTCCAAACCTCGAGAATTATAACACCGAAATTCAAACTTCAAGCTTCAACAACTTTTAGCAATACCACTTTCAACACTTCAAAAAATCAAGCTCAACTCCCTTACTTAAGAATTTTCTCCTTCTCAGCACTCACTTACCTCAACTTCAACACTCTCAATTTTAGCACTTAGAAAAATTATTTACTCAACTCAAAAATTTCTCACTCACTCAACAATCACTTTCAGCTTTAGCACAATTTCAACTCTGCAACTTTGTGAAGAAAAATGAATAGCTTCAGAGTTTATATAATTGAAAGAAGGCGCCCAGTTTAGCAGTTGTCATTAATTCACTCCCCCACTACTTAGAAAATTTCCAATTCGAGAGAGAATATTCTCAGTCGTCATAGAGTTGTCATGGGAATTTACTATTATTGGAGATTCTTTCCTCGTTCGAAAATTAAAATTTCCCTCCTTGACTACAAGTCACTTTTAGTTGACTGAAGCATTTTTGGGAAATTAATTAAAATTACTTTAGCATAAAAAGAAATCTCATCTTTGATCAAAGTGGTGCATTGGAACTTAGATTCAAAGAAGTTACTTGCCATGTCCGATCTTGGTTAAAATATAGAGGTTAACATACCTTTATATTTTTTCCTTGGTTGCATGTAAAATCATCTCTTCTACTATGAAGGGCATGAGGCAAGCCCACCAAGAAAAACGTACCAATTGAGCTAGGATGTTATATTGCTTGTGAGTTAGTTTGAAAACACAGTGCTTTGATCGAAAACATTGGAAAACCAACATTCAATATGAGCATCAAATCTCAAACCCTTTAGGAGAAGCAAATATCCTTGAATGAATTCACATGCTATTGCTTGCCCTTGGGATTTTATCCTTAGAGGCTTCTAAGCATTTGGATTTCATCTCAATTTGCTCCTACTAAGGTCAATAATAGGTAACTCTTGCCTCAAATTTCCTTGGTTTCCGCATAATACGCTTTGCGGGATAAGGGGAAAGTTGAGACATTAGACATCTAGATTCAAAATCTAATCAAGAGTGTGTTTGTGGTAAAAAGAATCCATTAAGCAAAGATTGAATCAATTGGACCCCACACATGTGCTTGGCATCTTTTGGTCATATGGTTTTCATGCAAACATTGGTCTTTTGATTTTGAATTACTCTTAGAGAAAGGCACGTTTTCACTATCTTGGTCTCGTAAACAAGTCCTTAGGTTCATTTAGGATCAAATCAAACACTTCATTCATTCAAACATTTATCATCCCATCCCGCAAACAACTTTAGATCTTTGGAAACATCATTCTGAGACTTGGGTAGATCATCAAAATCAAAATCACCTTGTTTAGTTAGGTGTAGGGGAATGCATCATTTCTCATACATTTAATTGAACTAGAAATCCTTTGAGAAAAATCATCCTAAGATCACATCCAACATCTTAGGGTTTACAAGTTCATTATCCAAATCAAACCAATCAAAATCAAACCCTAAGTCTAGCATTGATCCAAAGTTCCTAAACGTTCATCACCCATATCATTCACCCCTTTCATCCTTCATCTCGTCATTGGTCCTAAGAACCTTAGAGGCCAATTTTGTAACAAGGTCAAAACACAAGGAGAACATGGAATACAAACTTGATCCATACATCATGAGTAATCCAAATCAATTGAACTTTCAAAGTCTTACAATGTCGATTGATTATCAAAATTGACACTTATACAATCCATACATGGGATCATTACCTTCTACAAATGTCAATGGCACAACAAGTGTGAGTATGCCCAAGTCAAAGATTGGAACACATTTCCCGATGGTAGATCTAAATCCAAACCTACAAGTCTATCAACCGAACAATCAATGCATGAGTTTTCAAATGAACAACATCATCCCACCAAATCCCTACATGCCAAATGAGAATGTACCAAGTACAATTTTTCCAAACATGAATCCAGAAAACTTTGGGATAAATATGTTTGCAAATCATACAAATGTTGTTCAGAGTCCAAACAAGATGTTAACGACTCCAAGACAAGGTGACACCATGCAAAATCAAAGTTACCTAAATCAAGACAATGTTCAATTTCAACCGATAATGCCAAATCTGAACACCATCCCAAATTAGAACATTATCCAAAATCAATTTTTTCATGATCCCATTCAAAAACCACAAGTATGCATCCCAAATCTGCTTGAACAAAAACCAAATCAACAATATCAAGGGAGTCAAGATCGAAATCAAGATCAAATTTGGTGAGATCAAGTTGCTACACTTACCAAAATAGTTGAGTCATTACGCCAAAAAACATCTCCACCACCATTACCCATATCAACATCATTCCTTGGTTTAGGGCTTCCCCCTTTACCTAGCACCAATCACTCCATCCAAATCAATCCACCTAAAACCAATCAAGCCATCACATCAAATCCTTTGAATATACCATCAACATCACACCAAAAGATGGTATCTAATCAAATGACAACATCAATCCTGACAAATCAAAACATGGTCTCCCAAGGACCTATCACCTCGGTCATTCCAACCATCCCTATCACTTCAATAATTTCAACCACCACTCTCACACCTATCACATCTCAACCCCTCACTACCATGATCGCTTCAAGCATATCTCAACCACGCATCACTACATCCAACACAATTCCAAATCCACCACCACTACCACCAAAACCAAACGCAACAAGACAGTATAACATTGCACTAAAAGCTCACCAGGCCTACCAAAAGGCCATCCAACAATATCTAGCCACACAACAAGCAACACAAGCTCAACGAGTGCAACAAGCCTCTCAAGCTACCCAAGCCTCTCCAACTGCCCAACAAGCACAAGAACAAGCACAAAAAATGACAATTGTTGAGAACAAGGATCGAGATAAATCCATCACTAAGCACCTTGAAACTGTGTATGATCAAATCAACATATGTCAAAAGTCACTTTTCAATCATGATCAAAATCCACCAACCAACAATGATCCAATTCAAGAAATGTCAACATCATTTGACCCTATGGTTGAATACATTAGAAATCCCTCCACCACAATTGTTGAAAACAATGTTCAAGATCTATCCATCAAAGAGCACATTGAA
The DNA here is from genome assembly GCA_007258455.2 of Sequoia sempervirens. Lineage (NCBI taxonomy): Eukaryota > Viridiplantae > Streptophyta > Pinopsida > Cupressales > Cupressaceae > Sequoia > Sequoia sempervirens. The sequence continues at coordinate 34,299 of VDFB02032993.1, forward strand.
GATGTTTTTACCCCACCCGATGATCAACTCAACATACATCAAGAGCCACTTTTCAATGATCTATTTCAAGGAGTGTTAGAAGTATTTGATTCTATTGACATAATGCACAATCCATCAACCACTGATCATGTTGAAAATGTCTCCACATCACCTAATGAGTTAGAGAACATATCTCAAGAATCTATTCCAAAGCATTATAATCGTCTTTTACCAAGGTCTAGCAATGGTCCTTTCCAAGACATTTTGACACCCTTGGACCTCATGGTTACAAATACTAAAGGAACCCTAAACTTGACACTTGATCCAAGTCCACTCAAAGATCAAGAGGATATTAAGCCACTTCCCATGCCTAATGAAGATGTCCAAGAACCTTTTATAAGCAATCCATCCTTTGAAACTGACCCATGTCAAGAACTTGATCCAAAGCATGTCAAAAGCAACTCCGAAAACATTCAAGATCAAGAATTTGCATCTCCAAGATACTACAATAATCTAATGGACACTCTCCTATCTATGCAAGATGCACATACTCCTCCATCTACCCATGAGATGCTTTCTGTGGATGGACACGTAGATGATCTCCATCTAGAACAAGATTTTGTTACACAAAAAGAGCAAAGTATTAATTCCTACAGTCAAATTGAGTTATCAACATTAGAATCAGATATATCCCAAAATCAGATTGAGGACATCATGTATGAGGATATCCAGCAGTATCCACTTAAGGAAACCAGTCAGATAGAACATGATATTTCAGAGTTAGCGGAGTAACAAATGGAAATAACGTCATCTACAATGATCATTGATCAAAGAACACATACTGAACAAGACATCTCAAAACAGGCGGAATCAAGGAACAAAGGTGCCATTACTGCCATATTGGGGGCAACTTCGTCTCAAGCAAACATCAACATAAGGAGCAGGAAGAATCCTTATGATGAAACCGATGTCAATACTACAACCAGCTACGCCATGAATCTTCATCCACCCATCACCCCATCCACGAATTGGGACCAACATCAAAAGAAATATTTGAATCAAAGTACGAAGAATCTTATCGAAGCAAAAGAAGCCAAGGAGCACAATGGACAAATCAAATACAAATGGATACTAAAGAATACAAAGAAAGATTATCCCTATCAAACTCCATCAGTCAAAGAAACTATGGGGAAAAATAAAAGAGGGAAAAGTATTCATCAAGGATGTCCACGAAAGCAAAAGTAGGATTTTTAAGCGACGTACAAAGTGTATCAAGCATTTGGTCCTAATTCTATGCACACTTTCGTATCCACCCATCATTGCTCATCTTCCCAAGTTTGGAGAGTCAAAGGTTCCAAATTGTCAACCAATCCATCTTTTATCCCTAAACACACTCCATCAACTCCTCCACACATGATATCCGATTCTCACATTGACCATCTATTAGCAACAACACTTTATCATAAGGATTCTGAAGGCACTCTATCGCGATGTGCGCACAAAGACAAAGTCAACTCTAGTATCAATGAAGCAGATCAAGAATCTCAAAATTTGTATTCAAGTGCACGTATCTTAGCAAAGCAACTTCTTCAGGAAGGATATCAATGTCACATTATGACAAGGGCATCTACATCAATGACACCTTATGATTCAACATGGCTTAAAATCTTCTAGAAAAATCAAAAAAATTAAAAAAATATATGAAAATCCAAAAAAATCAGAAAAAGGATTGAAAATAGTAAAGGAAAAAAAGAGAAAAAAAATCATCCTCTAGTGAAAACCACTTCGTGGCGCTTTGGGCAAGACCATGATGAAAACCTAGCAAACAGGCGTCATGTGTGGAATCAAGCATCTATGTGCGCCAGTTTAGGTGAAAGCATCTCATCCTATCCATAATAAAATCCAACATCTCATCCCATCCGTAATAAATCTAGCATTCCATCCATCTCAGCCATAATAAATCCAGTCATCAATGAGCCATTTATCCAATCCATTCGCATATATTTGCATCCATAGTCTGAGTCATCTTGATCTTGACAAAGTTTGGGGCACACTTTACGCTTGCTTATAGTAAAACATCTCGACATGGATCATTTTCATTGATCTTATCCTATCCAATGTTATCTAAACCATGAAGTATTATCCAATGAATCATTCCTTCGTTCAAACACCTTATCTTATCGCAAGATAATGCTTGGCATCCTTTGCATGGTTGTCATATCCATCCATCCATACACCTATCCAAGCATCCATCCATGGCATTCCCTACATTGCTAGACACTAGGGGAAGATATTTACATCTTGCTTCAAGAATAAATCTTGATCTATATCCTCTAACTTATGTGGCGATCTGAACATTGGAAAACGTGAAACCAAATTGGTCAAAGCACTTGTAATCCAAAATCCAAATCACTAGCCCATGGCATCTTTTGATGAGAAGACATTCCTTATCAAGCTTCATCTTTCATCAAACATCAATCCAAACAATCACTATCAGTCGCATCTAATTTGTGCGTCGACGTCACATCAAATCATCCAAAACATCTTTTGTTTCAAACCAAGCTTCAAAATCCTGATCAATCAAATCCAATCAATCCCTCGTCATCTTTGGGATATCTTTCCCAATCCTTGTGTTGCTTAACACAATTCTTGCATTGTTGTGCATCCTCAACAATGTTATCATCATCAATCCTAATCAATCAATCATTGCATTGTTGTGCATCCTCAACAATGTTATCGTCATCAATCCTGATCAATCAAATCCTTGCATTGTTGTGTATCGTCAACAATGTTATCATCATCATCAATCCATTGATTTGATCAGTCAACCTTAGCTTGGTTTTCAACAAAATCCCAAAATAGAGCATTGATATCATCACACATATCCATATCCAAATCATCAAAATCATGCGAAAAATCCAAAAACATCATAAAAACAAAAAAATCCAAAAAACACTCAAAAAGTCAGAAAAACATCAAAAACATTGGAATCCAAACTACGTCGTCTCTGAGCTTAAACATAGGCAAGGCTAATCTTTGATCATCCCCCGAGACACAAAAACACAAAAACATTCAAAAAATAAAAAATCCAAAAACATCCATAAAATCTCAAAAAACCTAAAAACATTTGTAAAACATCTTGAAAATACCAAAAACAGCCTCAACACATTTCAAAAACATCCAAATATTTGAAAAAAATCCATCTGTCTCATCTTGCTTGCACCCGCAATAACACCATCCATAATAAATCAATCGTCACCTTCATCCTTTGGCAAAACAAAAATATAAACAATCACAACAATCAACAAAATAAAACTTCAAACACAAAATCAAAATTGAAACAACAAACCTTTAAAACAAAATCACACTTTTGATCATTTTCAAACATGTCAGTCAACCTTATATTAACATCCTATCAATCAACTTATCAAACCATCATCATCCTATACAATGCATGTCCTAGGATATATCGTTCCGACAATGAGCATCATTTTGGATATCACTTTGGATTCTTATCCTATCGAAATAAATCCCTTTGGTTGGAGGTATGAAGAACATTGGCTTGTTTGTGTACTTGATCTTTTCTTTTGATTTATCTTATTGCGCTCATTCCAAGGACCTCTCGATGATATCCGAACAAAGGATTTAGAGAGATACGAATGGGGCAACGATCATTATCCTTTTGTCTATTGTGCTTGTTGGACGTTCTTGTGATATAACTTGGCGAATACTTTCTTTGTTAGGTACGTCCTAGAAAGATTTTCGTATGTCAAGTGTGAACAAGAATACTCCTATCTGTTTGTTGAGTCAAAGTACATCGCACTAGGTACAACGCCATCTTGGTTCTTTATACTTTGATGCATCGTATCTATGTGTGTTATCAAACATAAGGTAAGTAACCCTTTTTAAAATCCCAATCCTTGATAAGCAAATCATCATCTATCATCATCATCATCTCTAATAAAGTCTCATCAGATCATGGACTTGTTGGATCCTCTTGTCATCATCTCATTTCTTCTTTCTTCTCTCTGTGCTAACATAACATCACCAATGCATCCATCATGCATCCATCCTGCATCCACAAATCGTTAACATACCACATATCATTCATATCATACATAATAGGAAACACCGATCATTTCACATGCCTTGCAGTTGCATCATCATCATAATATAGATCTGTTAGTCTAAGCATCTGCATAAAACATCCATTGCATAATCAGAGCATATCACATCATCCATCATCATCATAACCATCCATGCGTCCATCTTGAACCTCTTTATTGTGAGATCGACCCTCAAATTGAATCTTTTCGATCTCTCAAGGGGGCAATGTATGTACTTCTTTCATTGGGGCATTCAAAAATCATAATTTTTGAATTTGATTGCGGCAAGTTTATTCTTTGAACCAGCGCAAGTACATTGCTTCAAAGAGGGCAAAATGTGACCGCATAAAATTGGCATAATGCATTTGATTAGGTCATATTCATCCATTCATCAAATAAATCAAGTTTATTTGGTCAATCTCCTAAAGTCATCAATTTAAATTAAATAAATCAACTTGATCCTAACATCATCCTTTTAATTAAATAAACCAAACTTTATTTAATTAAATCACCCTTCATCTCCCTTTTGATTTAAATAAATCAAAGTATTTAAGTCAAATGGGTCAAAGTATCTTAAACATCATCTAAGCTAATCTAATCCTGATTAACCTAATCTAACCACCCATCACATCCTCTAGCTTTTCCCACTTGCACCAATAAATCATTTTAATTCATTTATAAAATCATCATTTTCTTTCAACTTGGCATAAAAATGGAATATTCCCTCAAGTTTGAATATGAAGACAAGTTGACTTGTCCCTTCGAACATTGAAATAACTTCTCTCTTCCATGTCCCCCTCTCAACATTTAATTCACAATTTCAAATTTGAATCTCCCCCTCTTTGGCACATTGACAAAAATGTGCTCATTCATCAACCTATCACAAGTTGACAAGTGGCCTCTTCTCATTGGTGGATCTTTAATCCCACATCCTCCATGTTTGGAATTCTTCTATCCTTCTTGGCTACAAATAGAGATCATCCTCTATTGTTTTAATCCTCCACAATCTTAGCACTTCATATCCACAATCTCATGCAAAGTCACTCTCTTCAATTGAGAATTGATTTTGTCCACCTCATATCATCTTCAAAGCAATTTCATATCAACATATCATGGATTTTAGCAAGGATTGGGAAAGGGCTTCTTTCCATAGAAGCACCAATCCACTATGAAATAAAGTTTGATTCATGTTGTTTATATGCTCATTTAGTTTTTGTTGCTATTTTAATATCTTACTTAGCATATCTAACATGATACAATATTTCATAGGGATACTAGATTTGTTATGTTTTATTTGACTTCAATAAAAATTCTTGTCAAAGACTAACATTATGCAGATTTGGCATCCACATTTATCAACTTACAAAAATTTCCATTTGATCCTTCATGCTAGGTGCATATCCACTCTTGAACTTTTAATTCAAACGCCTTAGAAAAATTTCTCAATATTCAATTCTTGTCCTAGGCACATTTGGAGGTGCCAACTTCTAGTTTTGATGCCTTAGAGAAATTTCTAATCCTCCCCATTAGCTTGGGCACATATAGGAGGTCCAGTTTTCAATTTGCCAGCCTTAGGAATTTTCATCAACTTCTCCTCAAGGTTGGGCGCATTTAGCATAGTGAGCTTTCACTTTCACTTTCCAATGTTTAGAATATTTCTTCATGGCATCTCTTTAGGTTAAGTCGCATATGATAGATCTTACCCCCAATTGTGTCACTTAGGAAATTCTTCAAGCTTCTCCCCTTAAAGTAAGGTGCATATCCACCCTTGAACATTCAATTCCAATGCCTTAGAAAGTTTCCTTTTCCTCTCTCTTCACTTTGGTGCATTTGAGGTGTCCAACTTCAAATTTTAAACACTTGGAATATTCTCCAAGTCAAGGCGTAAATGAAGAGTCATACTTTAAATTTTGAATGACTTAGAAACTTTTTAATTTACCTCAAATAGCTAAGGTGCATGCAAGGGGTCTTATTTCCAATTTAAAACACTTAGAATCTTTTCCAATTCACCTCTTCAGTCAAAGGCGCATTCAAGGGGCCTTCCTTCAAATTTCCCCTACTTAGAAAATTTTAAGCCCCTTCTTCCAGTCAAGGCGTATATGGAGGGTCAAGCTTTAAGTTTGCAACACTTAACTAAATTTCTCACTCCTCTCCATGTTAAGGCACATTTCTATGGGTGAGCTTTCAATTTGCAACCCCTTAGAATATTTTTAACTCGCCCTCTTTACCTTGGGCGCACATAGGGGGCCATCCTTCAAATTTACTATACTTAGATTTTTCCAAGCTCTCCATGAGTCAAGGGCGCATTTGATATAGCTAGCTTTTAATCTCAATGCCTTAGAAAATTTCAAGTCTTCCTCCTTCCTCTCAAGGCGCATATGGATTATCAAGCTTTTAATTTAAACGCCTTAGAATATTTTCAAGGCCTCCTCTAAGTCCAAGGCGCATTCAAGGGGGTCTACTACAAATTTTCCACACTTAGATTTTTTTTCAAACTCACGCCTTCAAGTCAAGGCGCATATAAGGGGGTCTACTTCAAATTTCCCACACTTATATTTTTTTAACTCACCCCTTCTCTCCTTGGGCGCATTTTGACCCCAGAGCTTCTAATTTTGAGGACTTAGAATTTTTTTAGCAATCTTCAACTTCAAGGGTGCATTTTAGAGGGTGTACTTCAAGTTTCAGGGACTTAGTAGAATTTTAATCACCCTCTTCTTCTCCTTGGGCACATTTTGACCTAGAGCTTCTAATTTTGAGGACTTAGAAAATTTTCTACCAATCTTCAGCTTCAAGGGCGCATTTGGGGTCCTGAGCTTCCAATTTGCATAACTTAGAAAATTTTCCAACAATCCGCCCTCAGTTCCTATTGCATGTCACTGTATTCGTGATTATGAAGTGTTGGGCAGCTGCCAGAGTGGTACTGCTAAAAATAGTAAGTGTTTGAAAAAGTGACCAATCAGTTGTCGGATGAGTTTGCATGTCACACTGCCCGAGAGATCTCAAAAAACCCAGAAAAACCTAGAAAAATGATCAACATGCAAGCACTGGCTAAAAATAGCAAGTTTCAAAAAAGTGATCAACTCTGCTTGCATGTTACCTCGTTGCGAAGCTCTCAGAAAACCCAGAAAGATTATGCAGACATGTGCTAAGAAATCTTGCATGCAAACCCTAAAAATAGCCTCTAAAGCCTGAATCATTGAAAGTCATCATCTCGTTTTGCATGCTATATCACTGCGAAGGTCTCGAAAAACCCAAAAAGAATCTCCATACATGCATCTAAAAATCCAACATGCAAACCCTAAAAATGACCCTCGAAGGCATAACTACTAAAAATAGTAAGTTGTCTGTTTTAGCTCAAATTTTACAAGCAGGCATCTCACAACTCTCCAAGTGTAGTGTAGTCGTCAGAATTTGAAAATCCCAAGAAAATAGGCCCCAAATTGGTACTTACTAAAAATAGCAAGTTATTAGAATCCAGTGAAAACTCAATGGGAGCCTGCTCGAAGCATCTTAACGGCAGTGCTAAGCTCATAACTCAACTAGCCAGCCCAATTTGACCTCAAAGTTTTTTGAAGATTGTAAACCCTAATTCATCAAAAATCCCTCCAAAATTAGCCAAAATTCAAATCTAGGTCAAATGGTAAGTACATCACCAGATGAAAAGAACTGACAAAGAGACAAACCCAAAACCAAAGCCAAAAGACCTGAATGAAGCAAAAATTAGGGGGTCCCCATCTTGAATGGGGTGATGTGTGAAAAGGTCACAACATCTGGCGACTCCATGGAAAAGTGTTGAAAAAAACTTTTAAGAATATAACCTTGGCCAATCTTTCTCAAAACATCATATGGAAAAGGAAACTTACTCAAAAGGGGAGAAGAATCCAATATTGGATCAAAACACCTTCATCCAAAGTCCTCGTACATTCATTCCATCTCTGAACCATCTTGACCTTTGAAATCAGCTATGGCAAGTTATATAAATACCTTAACTTCAAAAGCATCCTAGACATTGCCTCGCTTCCAGGCAAGCATCCATAGCCTCGATGAGGTTGTCGCTACAATTCCCACAAATATTGCTCCACTGCCAACCGGGCGTCCATAGCCTCGGTGCAGTTACTCGTATATTCCCAAAACCAATATTCTATAATATTTTTCTTTTATCATTCTTTTCTCTTTTTTTCTTTTGATATTTTCTTTTAACACATTTTCTTTTCTTTCATACTGATTTTCTGTCAATTCCACAATTGGCTAGTAGGCAATGAAGCCTCCAATGGGTTTGAGAATTGCAGTGGCGCTGAAACAAGAGGTAAGATTTTCACCTGCCATAACCTCTCCCAAGAGACCAAAATGACCCAGATTAGTCTGTTTGATAGGTAGGATGTTGGACTCCTGTGTTAAGACATAATAGCGGGTTAACCTCTCGAGATGAGCTTAATTCCAAACCGGATGATGACAAAAGAAAAATAAACTTGATTTTCAACATTTGCACAAATTCCAGTGGAGAGAAACCAAATGGTGAGGGAAAAACATCATCACCCACCTTGCAATGGGAAACACCAAAATATCTGCCCATTCCAAACCAAAACCACTTGAGTGGACAACTCAAGGGAAGAAAACGCCAAACCAAAAACCCAAAGGGCAACAAACCAAAACCAAAACGGAAAGAACCGAAAAGCAAACGGAAAAGCAAAACCTAATCTATCTATGTTACAAAGTAGGCTCTCAGAGAGAACCTAGGACTGGAAATAATGCTTGAGGAACTGCCCATTGACGGGCAATGGGACACCCTCTCCTATCAGTGTACGCAATCTAAATGCATTATCTCCCAGGATTTCAAAAATTTGATATGGGCCTAGCCACAATTTGTTGAACTTGTCGTGATCTCCCTTCTTCTCGTGGGCCTTGTCCTAGTATAAGACCAAGTCAGAAATCCGGAAAGACTTGATCCTTGCTTGTTTATTGAACCATCTCTTTTCTCTTCTAAATGCATCAGTTGAGACAATCTTGTCTGAATTTGATCTTCCCCTTCGAGATACTCTTGAATAAACTGGAGAGTCAGGATCCTCAACTGAACTGGAAAAACAGGATTATGTCTGTAAACCAAGTGATAGGGAGATGTTCCCAATGAACTCTTTGTTCTAATCTTGTTTTCCCATAGAGAAAACCTCAGCTGCATGTGCCAATCCTTAGGATTCTTATCCAACAACTTCTCAATAACATTCATTAAATTCTTATTTGTGGACTCTGCAAGTCCATTCCCCTGCGGATAATAGTTGGAAGAGAATTTCAATGTGATCCCATATTCAAATGCCCAATTAGAAAACTTCAATGACGAGAAAGCTGGACCGTTGTCGCATACTAGGGCATAAGGGCATCCAAATCTTGTGACAATATTTTCTTCAAGGAACCTGATCACCACATATGTTGTGCATTGCTTCAAAGCTTGGGTTTCTGTCCACTTGGTGTAGTAATCTGTTGCCGTCAAGATGTATCTGTGCTGACCTGAAGAAGGCAGATTGATCATTCCAATGAAATCTAATCCCCACTTTGCAAAAGGCCTAACCTCGATCACTGGTTGCAAAGGCATAGCTGGATGATTTCCTCTATTTGTAGTTGTTTGAAAAATGTGACAAGCCTTCACATGCTCATATGCATCCTTGAAAAGTGTGGGCCAATAATATCCAGCCCTCAGAATTTGGTGAGCCGTGGCTAAACTACCTCCGTGTCTAGTTCCAAATTTCTCGTGAAAGTGCTCCATCAATTGTTTAGCTTCTTCCTTTCATACACATCTTAGATAAATACCTTCATAATTTCTTCTATAAAGAATTGATCCCTAGAGCATGAACCTCTGACTTTTCATTCTCAGGGCTCTTTGTTGGACTGGATTCAAGTGATGAGGGCATCTGTGATTCAGCAAGTAGTAAACTATGTCGTCATACCATTTCCCTGGAGACACTTCTTCTAATACATACGTTTTTTGTACTAATTTTGGACCAATTATTGCAATCATCTGAGCCAAAACCTATCCTCAGACCAATTTCATATGCTGTATCTCTATGTCATATTCTTGTAAAGTGGTGACCCACTTGCCTCTTCTTTCTCCAAACTCATTTTGCATCAGTGAAGTTTTCACTGTGGCATCCGAAACAATTGCATAAACCTTGCTTCTCAAGATATAATGTCTAAAATTTTTTATGGCCTTCACCAAAGCATAGGCCTTCTTTTCGATACTGGGATACCTTAATTCTTCCTCCTTCAATGGAGCACTCATAAAAGCAATTGGGTGTTCATCCCTTTCTTTTGTTCTTTGTGTTAAAACTGTTGCACACATGTGTGTTCTGAGGCAAATGAATACAAATAGAAAGGCTTGGTGTAATCTGGGCTAACAAGTACTGGAGCATCCACTATTGCTTGTTTAACCTCATCAAAAGCCTTCCTAGTCTGAAGATTCCATTCAACCTTGGCATTTTTCTTTAACATATCATTCAATGGCCTCACGATCTCAGCAAACCCAGTGATAAACTTTCTAACAAAATTAATTTTGTCGAAGAATGATATCAACTCCTTCTGAATACCTGGCAAGCCAATCCTTGAAATGGCCTTGATGCGTTATGGGTCAATTGAGATACCCTTCTCTGAAATGACGTGACCTAACAACTTTCCTTCGGTGACACCAAATATACATTTCTTAGAATTGAGAGAGACACCGAATCTTCTGCATCTCTGAAAAATATTTCTTAAGTCTTCTACATGGTCTCCTCTTCTCTTTGAGAACACGGTCAGGTCATCCATGTATATAATTATGCACTTTCCTACCAAATCTTGGAAGGTGATGTCCATAGCTTGTTGGAAAGTGGCTCCTGCGTTGATCAAACCAAAAGGAATTCTCCTATATGCAAAGGTTCCCCATTTTGTGGTGAATGTTGTCTTCAATCTATCTACTTGCTCTACCATTACCTGATTATAGCCTGAATATCCATCCAAGAAGGACATCATCTATGAACCATTCACAATCTACAACACTTCGTCTAGTGAAGGCAATGGATAGTTATCTTTTTCGGAGGCTCTATTCAAATTGCGAAAATCCACACACAACCTTATCTCCCCATTCTTCTTTCTGACTGGAACTAGATTAGCGACCCACGTGGAGTGCCTCACTGGAAAGATGATCCTCGCCGAAAGAAGCTTCTTGACTTATTAATAGATCAATGGTTCTAATAATGGGTTCCCAAGCCTCTACCTTTGTTTGAATAGCTTACTGCCTAGTTTCAATGGAATCGTCTGTGTAATCAATGAGGTATCATATGTTTTCAAGTCTTCATATCCCCAAGCTATTACGTCTAGAAATTCTCTCATGACCTATAAGATGCCTTCTCTTTCTTCAGGTGTGCAAAATTTTCCAATAAAAACATTCTTTATTTGTTCATCTGTCCCCATATTGATGGCTTTGCAGTCATTTCCTTGGGTACTCTGGTTTCTACTCAGTCTATCAGGATCAAACAATCTCTCTAGTTCAACCATACCTCTTGGAATAACATTTCTTTTTAAATTCAGGATCCCTTCGACGTCAAACTCTGCTTCCTCTATTTCTTCTTCATCAATGATTTGCACTTCAAACATGCCAGAGCATGTGAGGAAATCCAGAATCTATTTGTCATCATCAAACACTTGGAAATTCTTTATATTGTCAGGGATTGCTGGGGTTGAAACTAATTCCACCGTGAACTTCTTCAATCCTTCCATAGCCAAAGGTTCCAACAAACTGGTAGCTTGTGCAAGAGAGTTAGCAACTAGGTTCTTGGACCTGTAAACTTGCTTGATATTGAACACGTCGAAGCTCTCGATTAGGTCCCAAACTCTATTACGATAATGGCTTAACCTCTTATCATAGCAAGCAAACTGCTTTCTTACTTGGCGGACCATAATGTCAGAGTCTCCAAAGGCGTGTACAATCTTGGCTCCCTTCTGAATTGCAAGGATCAAGCCATGAATCAAAGACTCATACTCAGTAACATTGTTAGTGCATGAAAATTGGAGTCGGTAGGCACCTATGTATGCCTCTCTAGTCGGGCTAATTAATTCAAATCCTGCTCCATTTCCTTTCTTTGACTTTGATCCATCGAACCTCAAGGTCCACACTTCATTTTCTATTTGCGTGTTGGGAGGCTAAACATGTGCGTCTTCTTGGTTGCACGCTTCTGGAACCTTTTCTTCAATCACTAGCTGGGCTTTATTATCTTCCATAAAAACATCCTTTTCTTAATTTGTCTTCTAACTTTTCTCCTACAATGAGGCTTGTGGAACGAGTTTTGCGACTTGCTTTAATGCCACTATGCACATGACACAAGCGATTTCAGAGTGAAATGCCTCGTGGATTCTGCACCAATTTGGGAGCAACAAATTCTTGATGGAGGCGTCTTTACCCAGCTTTGCTTCTTGCTTCGCACTTTTTAGGACAAAATCTCTAAAATTTTCAAATGTTCCTCCACCTTCACTATCACTTGAATCACTTTCGATCAAAACTTCAATGGAATTCATGGCATCTTCTAAAAATTTCCCTTCATTTGAGCTTTGCAACATCAACACTTCTTGTTTGACGGGCTTGTATGAGCCCAAATCAGTTTCTACAAACATAATTTCATTACCTTCACCATATTCAGTGATCATCAATCTAAGCCTAGGTGTACTCTCGACCTTAATCTGATTCAGAACTCCCCTCCATGGAAGCCATATGTGGGAGAAATCTGTTGCAATATATCCATTCAACTTCCTGGCTCAATCTCGGCTTAGTAACATGCCATACCCATCAGGTATGTCGACTACTGATATATCAATACAACTCTGAATTCTAGGATCAGTTGCTAACTGCATATGAATGTTGTTCAACTCTCTAACAATTGGAACCTCTATCTTGTCTAGCTAGGCTACCTTCTTGGTGGTTTGAAGTGGAACTATACCCAATCTTTCGGACACTTTCAGTGGCATGACGTTGCTGGAAGCACCAGAATTGATCAAGTAGTTGTGTAATAATTTTCCAAAAATTCTAATTAATACGAGGAATGTGGCTGGTTCATCTTTCCCCTGATAAAATACTACTAGTTTTCTTCTTTCCTCTACTGTGATATCGTTCTTTTCATCCTTTCTATCCAATGGAATTTGGTTGTCTTGGGCAACCTTTTGTGTTTTCTCTTGCTTTTTCTTTTGCTCCGTAGGCAGATTGAACCGAACCCTTCTTTTATCTTGAGTCTTCAACCCCTTAGGCATGCTTGAAGATTCTTGTACCATTCCCACAAAACCTTGAGATTGTTGCGGAGTCTCCCAAGTGTTGAATGGCGCGTGAGGCACCTCTTCTACTACATTTGCGCTCTGAATGGCATGAGACTGAGTGTTTATTGGAGGATTCCTTGATGAATTAGGTACTTCCTGAGAAGTGTTCTTCACAATGGGCGTCTCATATATGCTTCCCAGAATTGTATCTCTGACTTCTAAAATCTTCATTAACTCATATAAGGGAAGACTGATATTCATTCTCTTAACTTCTTCCAATACATAGGAACTTAACCTCTTCACATCATCTCTTGGAATATTCTCTTTTTGCGGACATTGCATTAGGTGAACAAGCTGTTGGACGGTCTGTTGTCCATTTCTATTCTGCATCATACTTTGCTGCTTGTACTCTGGAGAATCCTTAGGTACATTTGGATTATTGCTTGCATTAGGATTCAGTGGAGTTGCAAAATTATTTGGAGGGATTGATGATGTCAGAGGTTCTTGCTGATGATAACTCCTCTGATAAACTTTGGGGGTTGTTCCTTTGGATGTTTGAAATGCTTGCACCTCTCTTCTTCCTTCTACAAAAACGTTGTTATTGAGAGGTGGAAAAATATAGTTATCTTGGCCTAGAGGCTCCTCTGAATAGGTGTCCTGAACTTCAAAATATACTTGAGCTTCAAAATATACTTGAGCTTCTTATGATTGATATTTTGGCGCCCCCACAGGACCATTTGTTGAAGCTGGAAAAAATTTGTGATTGATTTGTAGTGGGGTGTGGCTTTGGTACTCAGGCAGGACATTAACATCTTCTAAAATGAGCGCCTGGTCATATCATTGTACTGGGACTATCTCGTATCCAACAGTCGAAGGATTTTGAGTAGCCTCCATGTTTTGTACTTCTCTTTTGAAAATATTAGCAGCTACCTGAAATTCATGACATTAGAGTTCTGAATGCTGATTGGTATTATGAAGTCTGCACCATCCCGACATGGTGGCCTCAACCAAGAAAACTTTGTCAGCGGGACGGTTCTCAGGAGGTGGCGGGTTATCCAATGGTGATGGCACACCTTTGTTGTTGGGCCCTGTATTCCAGGACCTTTTCTGATATCCTTGGTTGTTACTTCGATACCCATGACTATTTTCTTGATGGTGTCCTTGGTGGGCATCTTGATGATGTGGAGGATTACTCTGGTATCCTCGGCTGGCACCTTGATGTGTCTAATAATTCTTTAACATGGATTGCATCTGATTATTCTAATTTCTGAGGTAGGTCACCTCAGTTGACAATCTTTTCATCTATTCTACTAACTCTTTCATTTCTTCTTTCTCCTCTTGAGTCCTCATTGGTGGCACTGTGTTCTGGAGATAGATAGGCTATGTTGCTTGAGTCTAGGACAAAGGTATCCCAGGATGGAGGACTAGCTAATTAGATAGTGCTTGTATCTGGCTAGCCGGTTGAGGAATTGGATTCAACGCTCAAACTTTTTGGTTCCATGTTGAACCGAGTGTTTGCATCTAATTATTTGTCATAGCCAAGCCAGTGTATAGTGCGGGCCCAGTTATGTTTTTCCCTAAACCTTGACTCACTTCGACAACCTTAGTATAAGCTTGATTCATATTAGCCAGAGTGGGGTGAGATTTCACAAACATTGCAATCAAGGGATCCAAGGCTAAATAGCAGTTTTCCCTAGCATCAAAAATAACGTAGGGAGTACGTAACCTTGTGAGAGCCTTCTGAAATCTATTGTTGAACGCATGGATGGGCTCTTTGTCATGTCTTCTCACTTCTGTAAATTGGTGAAAAAGTTCTACAAGAGTAATGGTATACCAAAATTTTCGATGAAGGCCTCCTTCATCTGCTCCCATGACCTTATTGATCCAATTGGCAAGTGAATGAACCATTGATGAGCTTCCTCTCCCAAATAATATGGAAAGAGTTTGCAAGCCACGTCCGCATATACAATTTGCCTATTGTGTAGGTGATCTTCGAACATCTTAACGTGGTCCTCGGCAGTACGATTAACATCATTGACCTGGAACTTAGTGCAAAAATGCTATGGGTTCTTAGGCATGTCATGGTAATCAGTAAACTCTAGTGGAGACGGGTTGGTAACCAACCACATAGCACCATTTGGAGTTGGTTGACCTCCAAGTTGAGCCATTGCTTGGACTAGTTGTCGTCGCTGATACACAATAACTTGGGCTGGCTGTTGTTGAGGTGTGATAACCTGAATTGGTTGTTGTTGCTGAATAAACGCTGGTGGGGTGGCTTGGACTGATCTTGCTGGAGTGAACTTTGAAGCACTAGGTGGAGTTCTGAATGAACTCAAAATTTCCTCTCCACTTGTTTCTCCTTCACTTGACTGAACCTCTTCACTTGATGGAATTTCTTCACTTGACTTGACTTCTTCGCTTGAACAAACTTCTTTCTTCTTCCTCGCTAGAGTAGGTAGCTCTAACTCCACAAAGTCTTTGGACGAACTTGGCATGGACCTTAAAATTCTTTTCAACTTTTTTGGTGAGAACAAACTGATACGATCCAGGATGTAGCTGCTTATCGGCAAGGTGTGGGAGCGGGAGCAAGTGGTTGCCTTTGATTCAACAAATCTCTTTCGATAGCAACTTGAACTTATTGGCTTTCTCCTCTTCTTCCTCCAACGCAAAGCAAGTTCGCATATACTCAGCATAGCTCCTCTTTGTCCTCCATGCAAGATTGTTCAAACCCGAGAGGATGTCTTCTTGATTGTCGTTGAATCCCAAATTTGGCTGCAACACTGGAAATATCTCTTTATGCGATAGCACCATCTTGATTCATGATAATTCTTCTCCAATAAATTTCTTTTTGATGAAAATCCCTTCTTTACTTGAATGTGGTTGTTCACTGCAAAGATCCTTGATTTCCCTCCTTCTAGCGCTAGTTCCTATTGCATGTCACTGTGTTCGTGATTTTGAAGTGCTCGGTAGCTGTCGGAGTGGTCTTGCTAAAAATAGTAAGTGTTTGAAAAAGTGACCAATCAGCTGCTAGATGAGTTTGCATGTCACACCACCT
The DNA here is from genome assembly GCA_007258455.2 of Sequoia sempervirens. Lineage (NCBI taxonomy): Eukaryota > Viridiplantae > Streptophyta > Pinopsida > Cupressales > Cupressaceae > Sequoia > Sequoia sempervirens. The sequence goes on from VDFB02032993.1 coordinate 50,706, forward strand.
GAGAGATCTCAAAAAACCCAGAAAAAGATCAACATGCAAGCACTGGCTAAAAATAGCAAGTTTCAAAAAAGTGATCAACTCTCCTTGCATGTTACCTCGTAGCGAAGCTCTCAGAAAACCCGAAAAGATTATGCAGACATGTGCTGAGAAATCTTGTATGCAAACCCTAAAAATAAACTATGAAGCCTGAATCATTGAAATTCATCATCTCATTTTGCATGCTATATCACTACAAAGGTCTCGAAAAACCCACAAAGAATCTCCAGACATGCATATGAAAATCCAACATGCGAACCCTAAAAATGACCCTCGAAGGCAGAACTGCTAAAAATAGTAAGTTGTCTATTTCAGCTCAAATTTTGCAAGCAGGCAGCTCACAACTTTCCAAGTGCAGTGCAGTTGTCATAATTTGAAAATCCCAAGAAAATAGGCCCCAAATTGGTAATTACTAAAAATAGCAAGTTATCAGAATCTAGTGAAAACTCAGTGGGAGCTTGCTCGAAGCATCTTAACGACAGTGCTAAGCTCAAAACTCGACTAGCCAACCCAATTTGACCTCAAAGTTGTCTAAAGATTGTAAACCCTAATTCATCAGAAAGCCCTCCAGACTTAGCCAAAATTCAAATCTAGGTCAAATGGTAAGTACATCACTAGACGAAAAGAACTGACAAAGAGAGATAGACCCCTAAGCCAAAAGACCCGAATGAAGCAAAAATTAGGGGGTCCCCATCTTGAATGGGGTGATGTGTGAAAAGGTCACAACAAGTTGATAAGAAGACTATACAATGAATTGAAACTAGAGCCTTCCTAATAGGATCCTTTCGACCTTTGAAACTCCTCTGACCATCTTGAGGGCAAGAACCTTGTTAGAGCATGTTTCCACCCTACCACGAAGTGAAACACTTCCCCGAAATTCTTCAGTCCATCAAAGAATACCCGACCCAACACGAGGAGAACTAGCAATGCAATACTTAATAGGAGTATTGGAATATGTGTGTAGCAGATCAAATAAATATCTAATCATATCATTATCATCAAATTTTTTCAATCAAACGTCATCATGCTTGACACTTTTGCACAAACATAATCAGTCATGAAGGGTACATGATAGTATACCATCGACGTTGCTTAGTCTATCAATTCTTAAAAAGCAAGAATTAAATCCATGTAAGTAAAAGAATGCTAACATGATACTAGTTTATAAGCATGTAAGAAATCCTTTCAGTAATCCTTTCATAAATGCATACCAAGAAATGTAGAGGATTTAGTATATGTACATGCAAGTACTAGCATGAAAACAATTAAAACATGCAATATTAAATAAAGAAAGTATAGCTCATGTATATATGTATATACATATATATGGGTATATATATGAGTATACACTTATGCAAAGAGAATTCATTACCACATTATCTCTTATCCATCTATCATTAGAAAACATGTTCGATGATTTTATGAACAAGTATTACCTTTCTGACATAGGAAATATAATCAATAATTCATAAAGTAGGATCTTATTTTAGTATGAATTTGCATAGTCATTTCTTCATCAAGTCATGCGACCAACAATAGTTACATGTATGATGGTTCATAATGCACAACCATTTTATAAGCATCCTCCTAATTTTTCCTTCAAAATTTCATCTCATCCTCTAATATAGCTTTAAGAGATATTCAAACAATAGTGGGAAAAGTTTAAGGTTTATTAGTGTTACCCAATTTTCACCTACGGGCTCAATTAGGCAGGGCAGTCTATGTTTTAAATGTTCATGAAGGCAAAATGGGGACATTGTAGTGCAGGAGTAAATCATACACCCAATGTATTTCTCAAGGAACTCAGTTGGAAAGCCTGCCTTAGTCAAGTTTGGCATAAAATTCTTCTAAGAAGAAAGTCGGCAAGACCTTCCAGATGTCTTGCCGACTAGCAGGGGTTCTATTCATTTTTGAAATATCCTGGTCGGCCAGACATTTTAATCGCTAGGAGATCTCAACAAAAGGTTATGCCTTTGGCATAAGGTCTAGCCGAAAGACAAAGGTCTCGGCGAAAAGAAATGTCATTGTGAAGAAAGGAAAGGTGAGCTCGGGGTAACGTCTCGGCGACCGAATGATGTCTCACTAAAAGGATGGTGCCTTTGGTATAAGATGATGAGCTTGGGGAGAGGAAAGGGGCTCATATGGGGTCCTATCGATAGCAATAGATTTTCCAACAGAAAGGGGACATCGGTGTGACAATGGGAACTCGATATAACTCTCATCGACGGTTGTATGCTATGCCGACGCTGCTTTAGAGTATAATCACATCAAGGAGACACGACTAGTGTCTCATCGACATGCAATTATGAGGAAGCGACCTTTGACCGCTTGGAATCTTGTGTGGCATCTATTCGACCAATTAGAGGAAGCTATAGGTGAGCCGTGGCAGTTTGACCGATGAGGGGAAGATCAACAGAGTGAAAGCGACGTGGATTTGCTCTGAGCTCAGAAGCATTCGAGACAACTCTTTAGGGAAGTTCAAAAGTGAACACAGAGGTCATTCTTGGAGCGACTCTTCACCGACATGGACAATGGGGACGCAACATTAATTTCATAAAAAAAAGGATCTAAGGACAGATCTTTATGAACGCTGATATTTTTGTAAGCCCAGGCGGGCCAACACTTTTGTATATATGGAATTTTTGCCTTCTTGTTAAAGAGTTCTCCTTATGCTTTTCTGAAGTCTGTGACTTCTACAGTCCTTTCTCATATTAGCAAACTTTTGTAACTCATTTTGGAGCATGATATATAATATTTACCTTGGTTACCATTGATGGTTCAATTTGTCTTCTGGTTCTTGCAAAATATTGTGCATTTTTAGGTGAGTGATCAAGCTACTTCGTTAAATATTTCTTTTCCTTATAGCTTTGTATCATGTTAGCATATCTTTCTTTGCAAAAGTAGTATTATGTAGGTTACAAACTGTGTTTACTTAATTGCACATGAGCTTTTAATTTGTGAAAATCTGCTTTTCTTTCTTGAAAGTGTGTGCATGTCAAACCTATTTGTGAAATACTTTGCATAATCTACAAAAACTTGTTGTGCAGTACCATATCCATTATCAGTATTCAAGTGTAACTCGAGTGTCTCATTGTTCTTGTCATTTTGGTATATCACCATAGGATTTTATTTTTATTTTTATGCATTCTTTTTCTCCCTTTCCTTACAAAAATCAATAGTTTAGGTGATACCAAAGGAAGCCGGCCTTCTCCGGAGGTTGACCTCTGTTTACAAGAAACCCACATCTTTAGAGGTCTTCCCATATTACACTGAGGTGTTGAACATCAGGTTCAACAAGGGTGCAATTTCAGGTTATAACAGTTTTTGGCATGCCTAGTGGGACTGTTCGAATCAGAATAGTTTAAAGATTACATATTAATGTTGGTTTTTTATATGCAGCCAGTAAGTTTCAGGCCTTTTAGAGGTAAGCATCATCATATCATGGCGACTCTAAGTTTGGGAAGTAGCAGAAAGGCTAGTGCATTAACAAGAAATTCAGCATACTGAGAGATTTTGTGTCCACCTCAGTATCATTCAGCCTTTGGAGGTAGTTTGAACAACACCTGGTGACTTCGAGCTCAAATCTTCTGGTTTCACAGGCACAAGTGTTGGTATGTCTCAAAGAATTTGTTAGTTCTAAGTTTCTAGCTCTTTGAATGAAAGGATGTCCAATATTCATGAAAGTGCTTACTATTACCCTCCATATCATGAGAATGTTGCTCCTACACCTTATTAGTCACATTCAATCGACCACAGTGCTGGTTTCGGCCCAATTCCCCTTGCAGTAACAACTAATCAACATTTTCATCATGTTTCCCACCCTCCCACTCCAGTTCAGCCTATGTTTCAATTAATATTTGATCAAAATCAGCCCCAAGAGGAGGTTTCTGAGGTTAACAATTATGATTATTTATCTAATCAGCCTCAAAGACATCCATACCAGAGCATATTAGACCTGCTCCAATAGATTGACCATACGTTGTGGGGTCTAAGTCAAGGTCTTTACAATATGAAGATTAATGATATTAGTAAGGCGCTTGTGTGCCTATCTAAGATGTTGGTTGATATCAAGATGCAGAAAGGTACCATTATGCAGCAACAAGAAATGGCTGAACAAGACTACTTTTATGATCAAGAGAGTGAAAAAAAGAATCCAGTTCAAGGAAGGCCTCGAAAAGGAAATAGCTGCTAAGGAAGGACAAATGAAGTTCTTGTCTTCTCAGGTGCGGAATACTCAAGCTTACTTAGATTATCAGCACCAACTAATGGAGGAATTTCAAAAGAGGCAGCTTGAGGGGAGTTTCAAAGAACAAAGAGCTATTGTAGAAGTAGAGCAGCTCACTGATCAGGTTAGTTCATTCACCCGGGAGGAGATTAGAATTCCAAATCTGTTGCATCTAACTATGGAGGAATATAGAAAGCAACAACAACAAATGATTGAGCAGAAGGAAAACATTGGAGAGTTGCTGATTGGTGGCAACCAGCAAGACAATGGGGGCTTAATTCAAGAAGAAAAGCCTGAAATTGAACCTGATTGTATCCTCCAAGGTGAGAATTTTGATGTTTTTGAGTGTGTTCTAGATGAGGAAGGCAATGTTGAGCTTTTTGAAGAGTTGTCCGCATGTATTATTGAAAAATTTTGTTCAACATTGGATAGCAAAGAATCATAAGAGGTTGAGGGTTATGATGATCTTGAGCAGCAACTTGTAGAATTGCCGAAACAACAGGAGGAGCCTCATAAACTTATTCTTCAAGATTATATCTGGTTAGAGGAGCTTCCATTCTATTGTGCAGAAGAACTTGAGATTTCATCACCATTAGAATTGTTGCCTTCCTTTATTGAGGAAAACAAGCCTGAATTGGAATGTAAAATTTTCAGTGGTGATAATAAGAACTATGAGCAGCTTCCTTTTTGGAGTATAAAAGAGTCAGAGGTTGATATATTGATTGAAAATGTGCTAGAGGAAGTCGTCTCATTGTTCTCCATTGAAGGAATGAGTGTTCATATGGGAAAGCATGAACATACTGAGGAGGTTTCCATTTTTTCACCAAGTCAGCCATAAGGATTCGACCTTTTCAGGCAACAAGGTGATAAAGAGGCCGCCCATGAGCAAGAGATCAGCCAGGAAAGTTCAAGATTTACCCTTACCAAAGGTTGTCCAATCAGATACCTAGCTCAGATGAAGTCCAATACAACACCAAGGACCAATCATGTGCACCTATACATGAAGACACAATAAAAGATGGTATCCAAAATGCACTAGAAGTTAAAAAAGAGTATGCTCAATTCACTTATCTTCCCTTGAATAATCTTACATATGATCTATTTAAGGAGGGTAGTGAGTCTTTATATTTTTTTCATAAATTGCTGCAACAATTTATTAAATATTTCTCAGAGCATCGTCCTCTTGTAACTACCATCATACATGATAATTATTGCATATTGAGAAGAAAGGGCAGTTATTTCAGTCATCTTGTGAATGGTTTTGTTTGACAAGTTTCTTACCGGTTAGTGTAGGGTAGGTTTAGCTGCAAGTTTTCAATTCCCTAAGTGCTGTTTCAGCACAGTAAATAATTTCATTTCAGTTTCTCTTGTTTCTTGGGTTTCAGGTAACCTGTTATGATCTATAAGTTATAGACACGTTGAGCTATGTACAAAGCTTATGTTTTAATTTTTTCTGAGTTTTCCTAAATGACTTCGTGCCCAATGGACAAGTTTTGGCTACTGATTTTCATGTTTAGCAAGAAAACATCCAGCAAAGGTCGCCATAAATGTTACCCAATTTTCACCTACAGGCTTAATTAGGCAAGGTAGTCTATGTTTTAAATATTCATGAGGCCAAATGGGGACATTGTAGTGCAGGAGTAAATCATACACCCAATGTATTTCTCAAGGAACTCAGTTGGAAAGCTTGCCTCAATCAAGTTTGGCATAAAATTCCTTTAAGAAGAAAGTCAGCAAGACCTTCTAGATGTCTTGCCGACTAGCAGGGGTTCTATTCATTTTTGAAATATCTTGGTCGGCTAGATATTTTAATCGCCAGGAGATCTCGGTGAAAGGTTATGCCTTTGGCATAAGGTTTGGCTGAAAGACAAAGGTCTCGGCAAAAATAAATGTCATTGTGAAGAAAGGAAAGGTGAGCTCGGGGTAATGTCTCGACGACCGAATGATGTCTCACTGAAAAGATGGTGCCTTCGGTATAAGATGATGAGCTCGGGGAGAGGAAAGGGGCTCGTATGGGGTCCTACCGATAGTGATAGATTTGACAACAGAAAGGGGACATCGATGTGACAATGGGAACTCGATATAACTCTCACCGACGGTTGTATGCTATGCCGATGCTGCTTTAGAGTATAATTGCATCGGGGAGACACAACCAGTGTCTCACTGACATGCGATTATGAGGAAGTGACCTTTGACCACCTGGAATCTTGCGTGGCATCTGTTCAACCAATTAGAGGAAGCTACAGGTGAGCCGTGGCAGTTTGACCGGTGAGGGGAAGATCAACAGAGTGAAAGCGACATGGATTTGCTCTGAGCTCAAGAGCATTCGAGACAACTCTTTAGGGAAATTTGAAACTGAACACGAAGGTCATTCCTGGAGTGACTCTTCATCGACATGGATAGCAGGGACGCAACATTAATTTCATAAAAAAAAAGATCTAAGGACAGATCTTTATGAACGCTGATATTTTTGTAAGCCCAGGCGGGCCGACACTTTTGTATATATGGCATTTTTGCCTTCTTGTTAAAGAGTTCTCCTTATGCTTTTATGAAGTCTGTGACTTCTACAGTCCTTTCTCAGATTAGCAAACTTTTGTAACTCATTTTGGAGCATGATATATAAAATTTACCTTGGTTACCATTGATGGTTCAATTTTTCTTCTGGTTCTTGCAAAATATTGTGCATTTTCAGGTGATTGATCAAGCTACTTCGTGAAATCTTTCTTTTCCTTATAGCTTTGTCTCATGTTAGCATGCATTTCTTTGCAAAAGTAGTATTATGTAGGTTACAAACTGTGTTTACTTAATTGCACATGAGCTTTTAATTTGTGAAATTCTGCTTTTCCTTCTTGAAAGTGTGTGCATGTCAAACCTGTTTGTGAAATACTTATGCATAATCTACAGAAACTTGTTGTGCACTACCATATCCATCATCAGTATTCAAGTGTAACTCGAGTGTCTCATTGTTCTTATCATTTTGGTGTATCACCATAGGATTTAATTTTTATTTTTATGCATTCTTTTTCTCCCTTTCCTTACAAAAATCAGTAGTTTAGGTGATACCAAAGGAAGCCGGCCTTCTCCGGAGGTTGACCTCTGTTTACAAGAAACCCACATCTTTAGAGGTCTTCCCATGTTATACTGAGGTGTTGAATATCGGTTCAACAAGGGTGCAATTTTAGGTGATAACAATTAGCCTAATGGATTTGTCAAGGTTATGACTTTCCAACCTCTCACCTACTGTCTTAAGCCAATATCTTGATAGATAGACACCTCTTGAACAATTTATGATACATTATATTACAAATGAAATGGTGTCTATTTATTTCTATCCAATATTCTATGTTTTATATTAAACATTTTACTCACTATCAAATACTATAAGAATATGATAATGAATACCTTTCAATCAAGAATCATGAAGTTCTAATGATATCTATATTCTTATGTATATATTACCAAGATTTTCTAAAAGAAGCAAGATAAAAGGGGGAGCTCTTATATCTGGCTCCTTACTTGGCTCTCAGGATAACCCTTAATTTAGATGATTTAGGAATACAACTATTCTTATATGTTCAACATTTTATACATGATTTTAAGAAGGTGGTTACCATTAGACCCACTCCCTTATCATGTTTCAACATACCCCCTTGGTAATTCTTGTTTAAAAAACTCATTCTTTACCAAGAACCAATGCATTCTCAATAAGTAAAAGCAAGCTCCTTCACTTGAGGGTTTCACTTAATGTTAAGATTCTATGAAATAGCTTTAAGTCTTAATTAGCCAATTAAGACTTAGCTCCCATTCAATCATATATATATATATATATATATATATATATATATATTTAAATTAATTCTTAAGAAGATAGTAGTAACCACAAATTGAGTTGTTTCTAATAACTTTAGAAAATTATCATGTCTAAATGGGGAAAAATAAGGTAGATATTCTCACATCTACAAATTCATGAAAGATAGGTAGTTCTCTATCCCCTCTGTACCATTTGCAATATTAAATAGGTAGATATTCTCACATCTACAAATTCATGAAAGATAGGTAGTTCTCTATCCCCTTTGTACCATTTGCAATATTAAATTGAACATGGAACATAAAACATTGAATAAACTTTCCGACATCAAAAGTGCCTTATCTCGGCTTGGATCTTGAATTTGAGATGGTGTGGAAACCTAATTAACCTCCCTGACACCCTTGGAAGTAAAACACAACCATTAAATAGGAAACCGCCTTCAAGAAAACAAAGGTATAAACCCTGAATACGCGGAAAAATAGAGGATGATCGAGTTCTATACTGAGAGATGTGAACCAACTCTGTCATTTTTAGCAGAGAAATTGCTCTTTATGGAGAATACTGGTAATTCTAAATGAGACAATTTGAAAATAGGCGTGCGCTAAAATAATGCGCTCAGCATCAGATTTCCTAATTTAACGAAGGTTCCTCTATTAAGCATGTTAGTGAGGAAAAACTCTTTGCCATAAATTGCAGTCACAAATGCCCTGTTAGACATACATGCATGCAAACAGGGAAAGGAATAGGAACCGATTGATAGAAAGCCTCGAGGATTCGAGACAAGGTGTGGGTTCTTTTCACCTACTCTTGAATGGTTCAACTTTTTCCAACCTTAATTTATCCATTTATCTCATGCAAAGATATCAGAGACCTATCTGGAAGGTAGTTAATTTAAGAGAATGTTGCATATAATTGAATGGTACCTCCGTGGTATCGCTATAAATTTCTAGCGATCACATTCATTAAATCGGGATGGTATCTAAAAACATTTCATTCAGCATAAAATCAATTACTAACAGATGATTATTTCACGCTACAGGAAAAGGATGCGCAGAACAAAGAAGTCAAATACCCAACACAGAGAAGGATTCGGCTAAAATGTGGAGCCTGATTACTAATAGATCTATAGGTTAATGATTTGAACTCACTGTAAGGGATTTATTTCTAATATAGAGGATAATCCATCTATTCATTCAATGGTGCTACGGAAAAATCCGAACCTCGACATTCGAGGATTTCCTACCTAAATCAAATCATTCTTAAAGATACAGTGGTATGAGTGCATACCTGAATGCCTCTTTGAGCCAACTCTCATTGCTCTTCTACCACACACCTGTTATGCAACTATGAATCCAAACTTTGGATACATCTCGACCTTTCTAGATTCTGATCTCTCTAACTTTGAAGCTCTCGTTCCATTATTTTTTGAGGTTCTTCAACCTGAGATGGAATCTGAGCAGCCATCATAATAGGGACCAAGGTGAGGAGTGTAGTGGCACCTCCAAAAAATTTCTCCCTTTTCTTTTGGCTACCTCCCGAGTCTCTCCTCCAAAATCCAATGATACTGCTCTTTTTCCCCTTCTCTCTCTATCGATATCATGATGTTCTCTCTTTTGAATGTCATGCATGGTAAATGCACAGAGACCTCTCTGTCATGTCTTCCACAATCTGACTAGATTAAAATCACCATTTCCCAACCATTCCATGCAAATATATTTACATTAATCGAGTGATGAGTGAGAGTGATTCCTTGCTAAAGATAGCCTCCACCTTTTGTGATGATGGTCATGCATTGAATAAAAGCCCATTATCAGCTAAAAGAGTGCTCGACTATTTAAATGCATATATGCATCCATTTAGTTGCAAAAGTAAATGTGTTTCATACAAATGCAAATAAATTTAAATTTTATTTTCATTTTTGGTAACTTCAAAAAGTTCATTTATTTTCTTATTTTCCAAGCATTCAATATTAAAAGTGCATAAATTAATTTCCTATTAATTTATCTTCCTCAATTTAATATTTGAGTTATGCAAGAGAAATTATGGGATATGACATTCTAATAATAAATTTAAATGGAAAATTCATAATTGTTGTGTCATTGAAGCTCAATAAAGGAAAACACAATTAGGTTGAACCTCAAGTGTCAATTCTTGGACTCCAAACCTTCCACCAACTTGGTTTAAGCAATGTAGAAATTGAAGTAGATTTAATTAATGTAAATAACATGCAAAGAACTAGAAGATCAATAATATATCATTACATGCATGGTCAACTCTTGACTCCTTCAACTCCTTTACTATTCAAGACACGTACAAGGAAGCAAATTATGTGACAAAATACTTAGCCAATTTTGGCACTAATAAACATAGTTGGTTAGTATGTTGTTATTCTGATTACATTAGATAAATTAAAATAATGATATAAAACTTTGTATATATGAGTGGATGGTAATTTTTTGTTTTGTGAGATCATCAAGGGTATTTTATTGATAAAATCTTGTAATGTAATGAACTAGTTTGGCTTGGAATTTTGATCTTTCCAAAAAGGAATCTATGTACTTTTATTATGTTTTCATAAAAAGGAGAGGTTCCCTAGGTCATGCTTACTCAACAAAACATATAACACTAGCCTTACCCTAAAAAAATCTAGGAAAAACCTAGCCTCCAAAAGCATCCACACATCTCAATGTATTATAGCAATAATAAAATTACAATACACTTGTAGAGTCTATGTGTGAGTAGAAGCATCAAGTAATTCAATTTTACTCCTCCTTGTGAACAAGTAAATAATAGTTGTGTGGTGATACATCCCAATCCATGATTCTTATAATCAGATATACAACCTACAAGAGATGCTCAATCAAACTAACCCTCATAATTACTCATGAGCTTGATTTTATCGAACAAGCTTGTACAAAACCATTGTGTGGCATTACATAATTCATGTTCTCATAACCATGACCCTCCAAAATCATATATTTCATCATAAGTGACTCTCGCATTATATATTTAACCAATATCCCTTACAAAATATAAGTGTCCCCAATAATTCTTATCCTATGTGGTATCCATGTATGTAGATGCACCATAATTAAACATTCATTTTATATTATTAATATTATTTACTTGGTGTACAACACACCTTTTCCAACATTCTCTTGCTCGTATACATGGAAAAAGGGATCAAAACCAAACTCAATCATCAAGGGGACAATCCCTATAGCCAAAACGTACCATCTAAACATCAATATGCTCCATCAAGATGCCTGCAACAACAATAAAGATGACCACCAACTCAAACAAATCCTCTCATCCTCGATCATGTCAGTGCATCAAATATAAGATCCTATATAAAGATGATGAAACACTAATTGTCACATGGAAACACCATTGAATCCTACATCAACTCGATATTAGAACATAAAAACCAAACCTAATGGTAACAAATAGGCTTGATGTTACACTCTGTCTTATTGTTACTAAGTTACTTTTACCTTCATGAGTAAATAGGATGATGAATGTAAATCATGATTTTGATATGCTTGATAAATGAATGAAATACTGAAATAGGTATTAAAATGTATTGCTTTGAAGGAGTAATTATGTTTATATTGATGAAGTACAATGAAATAATATGTATCGCCATTTGAATATTCTAATGTTTTATGATGCAAGTGGATTTCATGTGAACATTTAACTACCATTGCAAATGTACCAAGTTGGATGCAGGTATAGGTTCATGCCTCTGAAAGGGAGGGGAAGTATCACTCAGGAGAAGGATTTGGTCTGGTAACCCTTAATGAACCTAATTGAGCTTACACACACTCACTTATAGAATGGTTGAGTCAAGTCATAGTTCAGAAAATTGGTAAGTCATCCTTTAGTCATGTTGTGTTGCATTAGGAAGGATCATGATTTCTGTTGAGAGAAATCTTAATTTATGATAAGTGCTTGGTATATGTGAGTTTTTCCTTGTATGACTATATTCAATTGATGAGATATATATACATGAAATGTATATATATGTGTTCATGTACATGTCGTTAATAATCCATACACGTGAGTTAATATGTACATGAGTATACGTAGGTAGACATACCTATGCATGCTCATGGACAAATTGCTCATAGGCATGGGGATATCGAATGGACAATAAGACATATATATATATATATATATATGTATGTATGTATGTATATATATGTATGTATGTATGTATGTATGTATGTATGTATGTATGTATGTATGTATACACCACTTGCATATACATGTCTATCAATAGGATAGCAATTATATATGATTAATTGTATAAATGAATGTATATATGAGATATATGCATGTGTATATATACACATGTTGATATATGTGTATGTGTTGATGTGAAGGAATGTCCATACAAGTATGTCGATATATGTATAAGTACGTATATATGTATATAGATATATATACATATGATATTGTTTATAAAAATGATCACTTGGACATATTCATTTGAATATCGAATGAATTATTTAAATGGACTTATTTGTCAAAAGAGTATATACATATAGTGGCCAATTTAATGAATATATGGTGCTTCATATTATAGCGCAATGTTAATATATAATCCATACATGAAAGCTTTGAAAGCATTGTTAATAATAAATCACGCATTGTATAATGTATAGTGAATGTTAACTTATTGCATAAACCTGCATATATTATCTTTGCATATAATGCATTGAATATGCATAGCATATAATTAGTGGATAAAGCATAGTGAAATAAAGTGTTGCACACAATATTAAGGCGGTAAGTTAATATTGCAACGTGTGGTATAAGTGAATAAAACAACACTTAAAGTAAATTTGATCCATATGATATGTGTCAAATGCATAAAAAAGACCAAGTCAAACTTTGTGAAAACACAAGCATTAGAATATTGACTTAAATTCTTCTAAGAAAACAACAAGCCAAAAGATAGGAAACATGTGGCGATTTGGTGGTGCCAAAATATGAATTGTATAATCATAGAAGAAGTCTTTAACTTGCAAATTGATTACCAGTTGGTAAAAGCATGTGCAATATGAAATGGTCAATTAGAAGCTATCAACTTGTGTGATTACTTACCTTACATATTGAACTACACTCTTACTATCCATGAATGAAGCGACTTGCTATGCTATTTTGCTGAGTCTTAAGTTAGAAATTTGTCATCTTTTAATTACTATGTTGAGTCGAATCAAGTGAGATGAGAAGTGTCACTTTAAGAAGCTAGTTTATATGCAGTAAAGGCTCATATTTTTGTATAAATAGAGTAGAGGTTTTCCTCATTTGAAGACATATTCACTTGCATTCTATTGCTTTTTATCTGTGATATTCTTGTTAAGATGAGAGTTACTTGTGAGGAGATTTGTGAGGCATATTGTGTGAGAGTTATTGTGAGCAAATTCTGGGAAGAGGAATTGAAAAGAGGAATGAGTTGAAAAGTTGATTCTCAGAGTGTACTTGGCTAAGGAACTAGTTGTTCAAATTGGAATATATCGTATAAAAAGCATGAGATACTACTCTCTTTATGTTTTATCTGTTTTAGAAAGATTGAGTGTCTTGATTGTATTGTTTGGGGAAATGCATTAAATTGCTAGAATATAGGAATGATATATTTGCTTATTGGAAAGGAAAAGAATATAGTTGTTATGATTTCCTTATGAGTGTTTATACATACTCCATATTAAGGAGTGGATATTATCAATAGTATTATATACTAGGATTGATGAAAGCATGAATAGCTTAAAGAAGTTATTTAATACTTTTATATACCCTATATGGGAATTCAGATGATGATGTTTCTATTATACATAGATAGTCTACACTATGCGCATGAAGAACGTGAAAAGTATTGATGTCATGAAGTGACTTAACATTGTTATCTTATAATACTAGGAAACCTTGGGAATGATAAGGTTTAGCAATACAACAATAGTGATGGTATGAAAGATATTATAGGATGTGACATCATGAAAACCACGTCAATAATCTATACTTGATTGATCCCTAGATCATTACTTTACTCTCGAATGAAACCCTAGGTTGAGAATAACCTATTTGGGTTGAGAAGTTTACTTGATTAATGATTGAAACCCTAGGTTGAGAATTACCTATTGGGTTGGGATATTTACTTGATTATTGATTGGAAAAAATATGTTGAGAATAACCTACTTGGTTGGATTGATTATTTGACCTTTTTTTGGAACACATAGTTTGAGATTAACCTACATGATCAGACTAATCATTGATTGTTGACTTTATCCTAGAATTAGGGTAAACCAAGGTTGAGTTTAACCTATGTGGTAAAAGGTGATCACATGAGTTTGTCGATTACTACTTGATTTTAGCCATAGGTGGGATTACCTATTGAGTTGGAATTAATACCTAATTGGTTGATTTACACTCTTGATGAGAAGTCATGTTATAGATGAAAATCTACTTTTTTAATAATCTTTTAAATTGATAAGATTACACTCTTTAATATAGTCTTTTAGACTATACTTTTGAATGAGTCATTGTTGATATGATTATTCTTTGATTGAGGTCATTTATTGATGCAATTATACTCTTGATGAGAATCACTATTGTTGTGATAAATATTCATGAATGGAGTAATTTATTTATGAGTATTTATTATATGATTAGATGAAGCTTATATAGCTACACTTTAGATTATGAGTTATTTGAGTCACAATGAGTTCATAGGTTATTATTGGGATTAGATTGTACAATAAAGGGGATAGCTTATACATGTCAATACTTAGGAAAAGCATCTTTGTGAATTGGAAATGGGAATAGGTTATTTTTGAGGTTAAAGATTACCTTTGGAAGGGAATTACCAATGCATAGTATATGAATGGTCAAAATCCGAATCGAGCTATGGTAGAGTTTGTGAATAGGATGACTTTCACTCGAAGTACTTGGTGAAGAATACTTTGGCCAAAGTAGTGTAATTTTCCATTGGTTGCATTATCAATTCACTATGTTCCTTTTATGCATGCTAGATTAGGATTATCGTTGGTATACAAGCTCTAGTTTGTAGGAAACAACACTAAGCTCTAGAAGGCTATTGTTATGAGGTTACCATACCAAACTCTTCATCGAAGGGAAGGGCCATCTTACCTTATGTGGTAGTGTCATAACCCAATTTTTTTGCATTTTTAATTATAATATGATAAATTTAATTATTGAGGAAATTCAATATGTTGAATGGAAATTTTGATATTTTTGAAAAGATTGAAAGAAGTTGACCATCGTTGACTATGTGATCTTTTGAATTATCTTACATTTTATCCTAAATTGAACGTTACTGATGAATTTTGATAACTTGTTTGAGTGTGTGCAATTGTAGGGTGACAGGTTGAAGGAAAAGAGCATAGTTGAAGTAGGATCGTTCAGCTGGATCGAATGGTAAGCTAGATGGAATTTAGGTGCACATACCACAAATGTCATGATGATTTGCATTTAAAAATTTCATACAGAAGAACTTAATTACTTGATTCGAATTGTTCCAATGATTGAAAATAAATGGCTTGTGGAAAGTTAAACCCATGATTTCATGTTTAAATTGTTCATCTTAATTTTGTGTTTTGAGAATTTGGAAGAAAACGATAGTATGTATTCTAAAGTATGATTAAAAAGGATAAGAATTTCATTATATGAAATTAAGTAAAAGTACCTTCTTGTTTAAATAATGATACTTGAAATGAAATAAAAGTTCTTTTATTTATTTAAATGTTGGTATATAAAACAATAAAACCTCTTCAAACAAATATATATATACACACACACACACACACACACATGTATGTAACAAACATAAGTGAATGTATATGAATGTCAAAATATATAAATATATATACATATTTATATTTCTTATCAATTGAATTTGAAAATTGATATTATCATTATTAATCTGTTAGAATTTAAACATCATGAGAAAAATCTCATGCGATAGTGGATTGCCATCGAATTAAGGAAAATATTCAAACTTTATGAGTGGGCGGCTAAACATTAATGCCCTTTATGAATTTGAAACGACCTATAGTGGAGGCACAAGAAAATCAAGGAAGTTTCTATTCTTGAAGGATTATCATCGACTCCAACAAAGAGTGAAGGGATGTTGTCTGTCGAGCAATTGTGGGAAAAATTTGAAGGAAAAGATCCTCGAAAAATTAGAGGTATTTGGTGTTTTTGCATTGATATGTTAACATTTTGTTACAATCTCGTCTATTTTTTAATGCAAAGTTTGAAAACTATGTCTTCGATTTTATATAGATTCAAATGAAATATGTTATCAATTTTTCCTTTTTGCAATTGTATGATCAAATTTGATAAATTTTGTTGTTGTGAGCATGGCCATGCCGACCTTTCTTTGCCCGATTATGCTCTATGCATCCTACTTTAAAAGGCTTGAAAACTGATCATGTCTCTCATTATGAGTTTTTTATGTCGCCACCCATGTGTATCTACTACATGTGTTTCTATCGAGATCATCACATGGCTATTGGGTAAACCAATAAGCCTGTGATATGGAGCGAAATGACTTTTAAGCTGTCGACACCCATTGAGGGTAAGCAACAAGTCTCTCACAAAGATTTATGTTATACTTTATTTTGCATGTTAAAATCTATATGAAGGTCACCCTTAAGGTGTGAAAACCTTCACCATCGATCATGGATCAATAGGTTCTTTTAACTGTTTCATGTTGTTTCATTATAGTAAGCGATGGTGGCTCATGTCGCCTTTGATGTAGTTTGATAAATTTGTTTTTATCCTTGTAACTGTATTATACTTGCTATGTCATAGAGATAATAAGATGTCTTGGTGCCTCACCCATAGAGGATGAAGGCAAAACTATGAACCGATCTAGCTGTGTGCTTGCATGTATGGTGTGTGGCTATCGTTCTTTGGGAATGATACCTCTATTTTTTCCTTTGTCTATTGATTAAATTACCTGAGCCAGGGGTCAGCCTGTATGTATAATCAACTATTGATAAATTCTAAGCGACAATCGTCCAACCGTGGGTCATTCATGGAACGACAGTGGTACATTATGCTAGAATATGTGGATGAGGGTTCTTTATTCCTGAGCCATGTTAAGACTGAACCCATAATGTGTCTAAAATATTTCTTGATAAATAACCATTATGTCATTCATGCTCTTTTTATCGTTCAAAATCTATATCAAGAATCATCTGGTTACTTTTCTTTTATGTATGTTGTATACAAATTTTCTCCAAATGAAAGAATCATTGAATTAATCATGAGAATGAAAGTTATGCTATAGCAAAATCTTTGACCAAGGTGGTAATGAATAGCTTTAGGTCCCTGAGTGAGGCTTGCATGAACAAAACAAAGGTTAATTTGTAAACTTGTAAACAATATGTATTTATTTGTAAACAACATCATTTCGTTGTAAACTATGAATGTTAAATATGTAAACAACATCGTTTTGTTATAAACAATATGTGTTCATTTGTAAACAACATTGTTTTATTACAAACTGTGATTGTTAAGTTGTAAACAACATCGTTTTGTAACCGTTTAGTTGAAAACAACATCATTTTGTTATAAAAAACATGTGTTCATTTGTAAACAACATTGTTTTGTTACAAACTGTGATTGTTTAGCTATAAACATCATGGTTTTGTAACTGTTTAGTTGAAAACAACATCGTTCTGTTATAAACAATATGTGTTCATTTATAAACAACATTGTTTTATTACTTGAACTGTGATATTTAAGCTGTAAACAACATCTTTTTGTAACTGTTTAGTTGAAAACATCATCGTTTTGTTATAAACAATATGTGTTCATTTGTAAAGAGCATTGTTTTATTATAAACTATGAATGTTTAGTTGTAAACAACATCATTCTATTAAACAGTAACTGTGTGATTACAATAGTAGTGTTTGTTATCATATCATGGTTGATACAGACGACATAACAATATGTGGGAAACTGTTCAAATAGACTTCTTAAATTCTTTACTTCTTTTAAACTGACAAACTATATGTTAATCTGAAACATTATTAAATATTAGAAATATGAACTGTTGGTTTTAAATTCAGAATGTATGCACAAATTCATAACTTAAGTTGGCACATATATGTGTATGCACATAGACCTTCGTCTACGTACATACACATGTGACATACCTTCTTTTGTTCCTCTTTTCTTTATTCTTAAATGAATACTGAATTAAGATAAATGTAATCATGTGACATGTGCTTTAATGGATGGATAATGTTTGATCAGTTCCATTAGATTTATTTTCTGAATTGTAAATAGAATAGAACAACAACTAATAGACTAGAGCATCTAAGGGTAGATGTTGCTAGAGGGTAGTTAGTTGTTATGGAATGTTTGTGTTGTAGAAAGTTACCTTCCAGGACAGGTGCCGAGATGGAGTTCAAAGAGTATAGGTTTTTGCTTTTACCAAAACCTATTGTTTGTTGTTGCAACATTATTCTTATGCTTGGCCAAGCAATTTAGTTCATTATGTATGCATGAAATTTGGAATAACACTCTCTGCCATTCCTAACATAGATCTTGCATTTTATTTTCTAACTTGTAGATAGAAATGTGTGTTGATGTATGGGCACGCACCGAATTCCACCTTGCAGATTGTTCTCTTGCTAAAATTTTCGTGCAAGGTTGGGTATTCTTCAAGTTGGAAGAATTCTGAGGAAGCGTAAGCTTCGTGGTTGGGTGGTAAAGCGCTTCAACCATGTTCTCGTCCACCAGTGGAGATGAGTGTCAAGTGGAAACTTTGGATGTTTACAAGACTATCTTAGTCTATGATGTAACCTTGATGTAAAATTATTACATTGTATTGACTATATGGCCTAAGAGTTAAATCAAACTTGGATATTGTAATTTGACATTCAATTTGAATATATAAATCTTTGACTCATTTAATTAGTGATGTAGGAGCATCCAATGGTGTAGGGAAATCTTGCATCACCCAAAAAAAATGTTTTCTTTATTTTCTTTAGCTTTTTTGAGTCCCTTGATGGAACTTAAGGGGTGTAAGACAGTCAAGCATCAAAAATAGTGAAAAAAAGACACTTACTATTTTTAGTAAGTGTCGTAGCCTAAACAAGCTCGTATGGATGTGAAAATTTACCCCAAGGAGTAGAACTGAAAAAAAAATTTGGTCGCGAAAGAATCACCTTAATACCCTGCACAGTTTGGGAGAAATTAAAATTTTTGTCTTGAGAAATTTCTCCAATGTAGCTTCAAATTCAGATATAAAACTTTAGAGGCCCCAAAATAGCTCAAAATGTGGCCGAACCGACCTACGGTCAATTCATGTCCTATAGAGCTCGTTGAGAGCTTTCCAATGATATGCAATAATAGCGAATTAGACACCCAGATCAAAAGTTATGGCCCCGCGAGGTTGACCCTCTAAAAAGTGAATTTCATTAAAATTTCTTCCTAGGCCAAAAATCAAACGGTGGGACTTTTGGCGCCAAAACAAAAGGGGAAATTTGAACTTTCTAGAACATTCTAGGGTGGTTATTGGGGGAAAATAAAAAGGGTTAAGTGGGGGTTGTAGAAGGTGGCCCCGATAGTGCAGATTGTGGCTCCAAATAGTAGATTTTTCTTTTCAGAGTTGATTTTGTTGTAATGAATCAAGCCCATGAGGCTATAGCATGTAAGCTTTGAATTTGTAATTTCATTTTCTGAAAATAATTGAAAGTGAGTCATTTTTTTGTCTCACATCTTCTGTGTTGGTATCTATTGTTGCGATTTCTGTGGGTTTTGGGCAGTGTGGCCCTCATCAATTAGACATGTGTTGCTATGATTGACTATAGCTACTTAGTTATGTCTTTTTAAATGGAATATTCATAATGTCATTTGCAATAATATAAATTAAGTAATAATTTAGAATGAGTTATGGTAGGTAGATGTGTGAGGGGCCATAGTAAGTTCGTGGTTGGTGGAAAAGCACACAGGAAGGGTTCGAAAGGATAATAGAAATTACTGGAAGAAGTCAATTACACATATTCTATGTGATTGATGCGAACATCAGAGCAAATCAGAACAATGATTGTATCGTGGCACGCTCTGTTGGGCATGTTGGCACCTAGCTCATTGCCCACCTTGGTGGAGACTCCTACGCTCAGAGATGAAGGAAATATGTATAGCAGAGATGTAGTCTGAATCAAGATTCCCATGGAGACGACTGTGGCCTTGCGATATATCAATAGCCCACACAGAATTATCATGAACTTGTACCAACACCACTCCAAGCACACAGATATGCAGTTGGGCATGACCAGTTTAAGCAATGGTGTCCACTTGCTCAAACACTCTACCAAGAATCCTTCGCACCAGGTCTTCTTATAAACTCCCGAGAAATAGAAATACAAGAGTAGCGACAAACTGAGGTTCAAATTCATCCAGGTGGCGGCCTTCGGTGGGAGCCAACATAAATCTCGATTCCTTTTATTCCATCTACTATCCTGTGATCAAAACAATAACCCACTACAATTTTTCCACATTTCATCCTCATAACCTATAAACAAATCATGCTTGCTTAGCATAAAATGCTCATGAGTATTCTAAAACAATAGCGCAGACCGGTATTTTTGTAATGGATGGTAACATAGCACCCACCGGTATTGAATGGATGCTAGCTACTGCTTACACTATTAAAGCAATCATTGCTAGAGCTATCAAACCATCTTCATTTATATGGAATAACAACAAAATTATTTTAGAATGAAATTAAAAACAACTAGAAATGATCTGGTTGTGTGTAGATTCACAAAAAAAACCTTGCTCAAACCATGGAAAGTGACTTACCTCAAGATTTTGCACAAATTGTCTTATGCAGTGGACAATGTTGATAAGAAAAAATGGGTAGAGATTGCAGGACAATCTCTACACGGCTGCTACTTCAATCTATTCACAATAAACAAAAAGTAGATCTAAAAATATCGGTGTTTTAGAGCTACTAGATTATTGAGCTCCCCACATGCATGCAAAATGTGGTGGAAGAGACGAGGCACATGAACTGGTTTATAGAATGACACCTACCCACCACATACCCTTGCAGCCCATTAGAAGATCCAACATATTAAAAAAACAAAACAAAATTAAATTTTCCCTTGCTCATTGTTGTTTCTTGGCTTCCTATGCCTATGTAATTTTTGGCTATATAAATTCAAAAAGTTAATACAAATTTCCTTCTACACAAATGAGAGTGAAAAAGCTCTTTGTTTATCTTGAGAAGGATAACTATTATTTTCTAAAGCATTTGCTTTTGTTTAGAGATGGGAAATGATAATATATTTTATAATTTATAAACTGATTTTGGAAGTATAAGTTTTTGGTTGAATGAAGGTGCTCATTAGGATGTGGGAAAAAGATGTGTAGTTATCACAATAGGTAGTAAAAGGACAATGTTTGATTATGGCATGCACATGGGCTTCTAGGATTAATGATGATATCCTCCAATTTTTCAAATTGGAGATTTCTCAAATATATCCAAAATTGAGGATTTCACTAAAAACATTAGTTGTGTTATAATTTCACATTTGTAAGCTCATTTATGAGATACAAGCACTTTTATCTCTGTTAATGCTTTTAGATAGCTAGTTGATTGACTTATTGTATTTTTTTTTTTATGATGTAGTCATTTAAACCATATAGGCCCTCTTCCATACTTTAGTGAGGTTCTTGGATATGAAGGCACAACCAACATCAAATGACCTCTTGTACTACACAAATGCATGCAAAAAATAGATCAATATTTTCTTGATTGGCCCTAAATTTATTTTGTTTTCAGATTTATTGGAAGTATAATATATATAATATAATATAGATATATTAAATAATATGTAAATAATAATTTGTAATTTACAATAATATAATAGAGTTAAAAAGCATATACTTGCATGTTAAAGCTAGCAATGACATGGAAAATAAAAATATGATTAAAAGAAGGCAGTCTTCCATTCAATAATGTGCACATTCATGAACATTAGCAATTTCTAATCAATGTAAATCATGCAAATCATGAAAGATAGAATTAATCATGATAGTTGGAATTTATTCATCTGTCAAATAGACATGTCCATGCTACCACATTCCACCATCCGTACATTAGATGCCCTATATACATATATAATTATTGTTCATTAGACAAATAGAAGTATGTTTAGGCCCTCAAATTGAATTCCTCACTAAAATGTAAATATCATAAATAATATATTAATATTACATATATTCATTTATATTACATTATTTATATATTGTATACTATAATATATCAATATGGTACATAATATATAAATAATATAATTTATAATATAACAATATATTATTTTTATATTATATAACACATAATATAAAATAAATATATTATAACATCTCAGTATTTATGATTATACTTACCTTTAAGGTGTGTCATAAGGGCTAATCATTATGATATAGTGCAAGGACTTTACAAAGGATGTGAAATTAAGGGAAATATCTTTCTGATTCAATGATTCATACTTTGCTTATTGCTAATTTTAGGAAGGATAGGAATTTTTCCTCCAAAAATTATAAATCCAACTAGAATTTGCTTATGTGCTTTGGAAGACCCAGTAAAACTGTGCTTTCAATGGGGAAAAAACTAGAATCAACATCTCAAAATTGAACAAAAAAGAAGATTCAATGATGTTGATATAGAAGTGGATAATGTTCTTGATCCAATTCCTAAACAACACTGTGTTTGAAAGTTGAGATCTAGACATTCAAGGAAACATACCATCGTATGTTCTTTAAGATGCTTAGAAATTGATATTTTTTGTTTTAAATGTGAAGCTATTGGGTGGACTTGGGAATTGTGAAGTCCAAGATGGATAATCAAAATGCACATTTATATATGTATAAAAAAACAAAAAACAAACAAAGAAAACAAAACAAAACCAAAATTTTAACTAATTGACCTTTCATGCTTCTTCAGCATACCCATTGCACACCAAGGTGCGATTGCTAGTTTACTTGAGGTTAAAACCTAGGTAATTTACTTGCATGAACAATTGGCATGTTACACTTGAATAGTTGCAAAGAACTCACCAACAACTAGAATAGCAAGCACAACTAGTTTCTAACACATTCAACTAACCATACCTAAAAAAATAAGGTATACTCATTATCACAAATAGACCTTATACTACCAACATATCTCGCCAAATCCATAATCACGTTCCTATATATATAAATCTATAGACACTTTAAAATGTCCTGAATGATAAACACACTTGAATTCAATATATTAACATTACTTCATCCTAAAATCCATCTTATTTTCGCTTGTTTAATTAAATAAGCCTAATTATTTAATTAAATGCCTCATTTTCACCTATTAATCTAATTGACCTAATTGGGTTAATTCACCCCCTTTCACATTGACATTTCATCCAGTTTAATTAAATAATGCAAATTATTTAATTTTAACCCTAGGTCCTCTTATTTAATTAAATAACCTAAACTATTTAATTAAATATCATATTTGCATCCTCTTTCCATTAAATAAATCAATAATTTAATGAATATCCTCACATTCCTCATCTTGCACATTCAAATTTAGTTTTAATTAACTAAATTTCTAATTTCCCTCTCATCCACTTGCATGAGAAATATTCTAAAGGAATGTTCTCCTATTTTCCTCCAAAAAAAGGTAATGATTATTCCAAACAAACTTTGAAACAACTTTTTAAAGTTGTTGCAAAGTGTGTTTGTTTGCATGATTGTGAGCTCTTGATCTTTTCTTGATCAATGTGATATTTGATTCTCATCCATTGATGAGAATCCTTGATCCATGTTTCATCCTCCTTTCATTTGTGACCATTGATAGATCAAATCAATTTCATCCATTGTTTTTTCATTTGATCTCCATTAAATCAATTATTTAATGAATATCATATAATTCCCCTAATTTTCATAATTGAAACTTTATTTAATTATAAAATTATTAATTAAATCTAATCCCCCCACTTGCAAGGGAATATTCCTCCTTTGTACATTCCTTCAAAAGGAATATTCCTTCCCCTTTTGCACATTAAAACTTTGTTTTAATTTACTAAATATCTATTTTCCTCACCCATGAGAATATCCTAAAGAATATTCTCTTTCTCCACTCATTTGAAAAAAGAAATATTATTTTTTATAACAAACTTACAAGACTTCTTGTGCAATTTAAAAGTGTCTTTGTTTGAAAGAATGTGAGCCTTTGATTCTTTCCTTGATCCATGTGATCATTGATTCTCATCCATTGATGAGAACCAATCCATGTTTCATTATTCCTTCCTTTTTGGCCATTGATTAACCTTTTTAATCTCAACCCTCCATTTCTCATTTGTCCTCCTATAAATAGGTCACTATTTGGAGACAAATGGATCCATCTTTTAAGAAAAACTTATGCTGTTAAAATCATTTTCACTAGCATCCTTTTAACTTAATTTACTTGCATCATTAACTTAAAGCATCCATTAATTGCTTCCATGATAACATAGGTGCATACATTTGTCATATTTTGTAATTAGGGTTTTAATCTTTTGAAGCTTGCATACATTTAGAGTAGATTTGCATACACCCATATCGATCATCTTAGCATTCATCATGTTAATTTAGCATTTAAATCATGTTTAATCACACATCTCTCATCGGTTTCATCAATTCTCTTCAATAGAATCGATCGAAACAAGCTCATTATCCAAGGGATTGGGAAAGGGTCACCATTCCACATCAATGCAACACCACTCCTCCAATAGGATAAGTTTCAATGGCTTAGAGTAGGTTTTTTATGAAGATGTTGTATTTTAATATGTTAGTTTTAATGGATTCCTAGTATAGTTTAAATTGAATGATCTTATTGGGATTGATATATAGTGGATTAAATATGTCTCAAATTCATATGGATCAAGTGTAGTTAACCTATACTATGTCATTGGTCACAAAATCTTCCACAAATAAGTCCTCTCATGTAACAAACATGCATAGACATGTGACAAAAATCTTGAAGACTTTTGACACTATAGTATAATGAGAATATATAAGAAAAAACACATGTACATCCTAAAACTCCCACTGCATGGGTAATGTCAAGTTTAAAATCAATCAAAGAATCCAAAAGTCCGCCAATAACATTCACGTGGAAGGATGTGGCTTATGTCATGAAAATCATATAATACTAGAGAAAACACATAATGATTTGTAAATTGTGACCAAACCACTACTTACTCTCTAACTACTAATCTCTATATCTTTGAAACGTCGAAAATTGTCGTATGTTTTAGGACATAGAACAACCGATTTCCTACAAGTTTCATTCAAGGATACCTTAGATATCTCAATCTAGGGATGGAAATGAGGGAAAGAGATCTGCAATAAGGTGTCCTTGGGGTGTGATTAAAGACCAAAAGGGGGTTCACCACCAAGCAAGGGATTGGAAAGACAAGTAATGAAAGTATCGTGCAAACTTGACTAAAAGACCTAGGAAATGAAACTGAAAATCAGTACAGTTGATGAGCCCAAAATATGCTCATAATTTGGATATCATGGTGTACTTTTACTACCCTCACTTTTGTTGTTCATGGTTGTTTAACTCTTTTGAAACATTTTATTGGGGGATATCCTATAGCAATACACTTTCATGTTCCTGCAGCCTATCATGTTGACATGTCTATATTTATTACCCTATTTGACTCCCCAAATGACTGGTATAACACATGTAGTTTTTGAATGATGAAATAGATTTAAATATGTGATTAATGAATGGATATTGTGTATGTGCCATGCGTCTTTTCTTTCGCATCTGTTACCTTGTGTTTCGCAGGTTGTTGAAGAAAGTATGATCGAGTCAAGCGTAGCCGATCTCGGCCTTGCAGTAAAGTCCATTTCCTGTACGACTTTGAGGAAGCTCTGGCGAAGACTCTTTGACCGAAACTATTGGGAAGGGTTTTAAATGTCAGTTAATCTGGAGATAGTGGAGTGCTAGATTCTCTCTGGATCGGGTTGAACAGATAAACTCATTTATGAAGTCTGTTCCTCGATTTTGGGATACATTTTACATCCACGTCTTTCTTTGTTAGGGTTAGTTAGTTAGTTGTTTTCCTGATTTAAATAAGTGTTCCTCCTGCGCGGGTGAACAAGAGAGAGAGAAGAGAACAGAAAAATAGGAAATAGATAGAGAAGCAGATTATGTAAGAGTTAGAGTTATAATATGAATCAGAGTTTTTGTTAGTTTTCTGAAGCATAACAATCAATGTAAATGATTTCACGTTATGAATAAAAGTTGATGGAGTTCTGAGTACAATCTTTTGTGTAAATTAGTTGATGCTTGCTAAGGGGGCCCACTGTGTAAGTATCTGTAGGAGAGTAGTTGTTTATACTTTGCTAATTCAAGTTAGATTTCATTTTAGAAAGTTTCAACACAAGCTCAGTCTTATACTGTTCCTGTAGCATCGGGAATCCATCCCTGTGTTTGTTCCTGCAGCATAAGTCCAGTTTATAGTTTGTCTCTCAGTTGTAGCTGTTATGATTTCTGCTTTGGTTAAATTATGGTTGAGTTAAGAGAACTTTGCATTACCTTCCTGTAGCATAGGTAGAATTTATTTCCAAGTATTTATTTTCAATAGGTTGTGACTGAAACTGGTTCTTAGTGCACATTTAGTGCTACTCCATTTAAAGTATACGTTCCCTGGTTTGACAAGTAAATGAACAACCACAAAGAGATATTAGTCGCCTGCTAGAATGTCCAATTCCCAGGATAGGTTTTGCCGTGATTTTCATATCCTTTTGTGGGCGCGACCAACAGTAAACTGAGAATGAACAGAGGAGCACCTAGAAGAAAGATGTGATCAATAAAAGCTCCAAAATCATGAAACTTTGACTTTTAATACTCACTAGGACTCATACGCTAGTCTGGGTGATTTAGTCCTAGACTAGGGTTTCTGTGCAGAAATTGGTATCTCTCAGTGACTGATCTAGATCTCCTAAAATCTGGAAAAAGGTAGTACTGGGACTCATATGCCCAAGGTGGTGATTTAGTCCTTTTATTAGGGTTTGGCTGAAATTTTAGTATTCTTTGATGATTTCCTATAACTTCCTTCTTGCTAGATCTCTGAGTTTGAAATCTTGAATTCTACTCTGTAGATGACTTTTCGTGAAGATGACAACCTTGTAACAACCTTGACAACTTTCTTCAATCTTGGAACTTAGTCTTCAAAGGATCTTAAAGCTCCAAAACACCTAGATCTACAATCACACGTGTAGATCTAAAGAGAAAACCTTGTTGATTGTTAGTGGATAGGGGTTTTCCTTGGTCAAACCCTGTTTAGGTAATCAAACCTTATGATGAAACAATGAAGCATGAAACATGAAATATGAACAATGATACATTGAATGATGTCTTGAAATGTAAATCTACAATCTAACATGAAGTGGCCATGAAGAATGTAGATCTTGATCTTGAATTAGGTATGGAACAATGCTTAACTTGGATCCTGAATGCTACATCACAACACTAGCTCAAAAACAAGTTTGATGCTTGATGACCTTAACATGATGATGGATCTTGAATTGCTGCAACAAATGATGAAAAAATATGCCCTTGAATGCCTTAGAAATTCTCTTGAATACCCTACGATGCTCTTGTGAAGTCTTAGGATGCTTGAATCTTGATTGCTTAGGTTGATATCATGATTTCTTAGGTGAAATAATGATTTGAAACCTTGTTTATATAGGCATTCCATCTAACTTCCCTTTTATTAGATCCCAAATGTAGACATTCATGAAATTTGAATCCAAAACCCTGATTTCCCACTCAAAACCCTAAAATGGGCCAAATGGAACTCATACGCCCAAGGTGGAATATAGGTCCCATCTAGGTGGGACTCATATGCCTAAGGTGGTGTATGAGTCCCACCAGGCCTTTTTAGGTAGAGGAAATGTCGAGGAGTTAAGATATCAAGTGTATTTGTTGATTATGTTGGGATCTCGGTTGAAATAAGCCTCAAGATGCATAATAAAGGGTCTTAGGGGCCTATCAATGATGATATGAAGGTCATAAATGCAAGAGGGCCCAAAACATAATGTGAAGGTGTAAATAAATACACTTTGCAACACTAAATTAAGGAAAAATTAGGTGTATTTAGCTTAAAAGGGCCCTAAACCTTATGTGAATGTGTAAAACACATGTTACAACACTAGATTAAGAAAAAATTAGGTTCATTTTAATGTTAATCATTCCAAAATTAAGTGTGAAAAAGGGCTACTTTTTTCTACACTATAATCTCTCAAGCTATCTACATCACAAAAGCTAGATATTAAAGAGCCCCCTATATGATTATTGAAAAATAATAAAGTGCAATAACAATAAATAGCCACAAGCACAACCATCATGATAGCTCCATTCAAACCTTAAATCTAATGTCATGTGAACACAAATCTCCAAGAAGAAGTATTATACCATCAAGAGAAAACTTGTAAATAAAAATTATCTCCTTCTTCCAACACCAAAGTGATAAAGCTATGATACGTAAGATCTCCTTCCCAAAAGCAAAATAGAAAAGTATCCTCAACATCAAACCATTCGACCCCAAGGTCAAACATACCAATATATCAATAAATTATCCAATATGTAAACCTCTCAAAGTGATGGAAGATTAAATAAAACATTCATTCCCTCTACAAGGAAATATGCCCAACACCACTAACGATCTCCTATAATCTTGAAAATATCCTCATAACAAACTCATATATATAAGGAGACAAATAAAAATAAATTATACCAAGTAATCCTCAAATAAGTCCCCCAAAACTAACATCCATGGCTCAAGACTCATTCCCATGAGAAGAAAAAACATCAAATAAAATGCACACAAAAAAGGTAGTTAATACATATTAGATTATTATTTTCCAAGTGTACTAAGAGTGGGGAATGATATTACTCTCTTTGAGATGCACCGAGCCACAATGGCTCTCTTCATGAACAATATCCTTATCAGGTCCACGTTAAACTCACATCTAGCTCTAGGTGTAGGCTTCTCAATCTTCTTGTTGAAACTTCATCAAGAGTAATTGTCTCGACACATGATCTCCAAATGCTATATATTTCCATCCTTACTCGAGTTTATCCAACATCAATGAGAACCCAACTGACCATTCCATGCCAACTAAAATTCAATTACATCACTACAATACCTAAAAGCTCCAAGAAAAAATGATCATTGCGCTCAATGCTATAAGACTACCACTTATCACTATCAAAGCTCTATTTGAATGATTAGTAAATAAAATAGGAGGTGGCCATGATAAAATAATCTACATCTTCTTAAAAGATCAAATGTTTTTAATGAACATATTTTCTCCCAAGAACACCTGTATCATGCCAAAACTCTAACTGGTAATCAAGACACCATGGTACAATAACATCTATCCTTTAAAGCAAGGATTGTCTATCAAGCTAACAAATCAAAATGAAAACCTCAACTAAAGAATCTGAGGGTCTTACATTGTAAGTAGTTATCAACATATCCAAACAACATGAAGATAAATATCCCTTGTCAATAGAACTAATGATCTCAATAAATTCTCACTACTTTAAATAGACATAATCCAAAATATCCTCATGACACTAACTATGATAGAAGATCATTTACCCTCGTTTGATAAATTTATATCACTACAAATTCCCATTAATTTATGATATTGAGCTACACAAGGAATCATGATAACCATATCCTAACTAAAGATCACCCATGGCCCTTGCATAATCAAAATACTCAACTGCAACACCAACAACTCCCAAAAGGTAAAGTAGAATGATGATCTCTAAGGAAATAAGATAAATTGCCACTTGTAATTCAAGAATCAAACCATTGCCATCAAATTTGTATATACATAAACAATTATTTTATGCAAAATTTTCATGCATACAAGAGCTCCATGACACCATGATCACCATTCTTAATGTACCTACATCAAACTCCTACTAAATTGAGATCCAAAATCTGACATGTTTATAGTATCCATGTCCTTAAAATTAGAAAACATCTAAAAATATACAAGGTCCACCAAGTGATCAAACACTTAAACATTATAAAATATTTGGAAAATACTCTTTGTTCCTGTTATGCATGTTTTCCACACACGCCCCGCCGTAGGTAGCGACCCCCCTTTTTTTTTGCTCCCGACAGGCTACTTTGCTCATGTCTTGTTTTGCATGCCCCATTTTCCAAGCCCAAATTGGTCATGTGCCTTCAAACGATCAAATTTCCCTTACCAAATTCACCTACTTGGGGTATTCAAGTCCAGGGAGAAACAAAGTCCCCCGTCCCTTTTCTGTCTTTTGTCTTGTTCCTGCTAACTTGGTCCCTGATCGATCGATTCACTTTTTTCCACATTTTTGATTTTGGGGATAACTTTTTGGTGGATTTGGGATGTGTTTGTGGTGCCTAAGTGAACTGCCAAAGTTTCGTCAATGTTCCATTAAGTTTTAGTGGTTTCAGAACTTTTCCTCTGGAACTCCCTCCCTCTTTAGTTGTTTTGGAAATATCCGTGGACCCCCGTCGGTCCGGTTTCTATATTTTTGACTTTGGGGATAACTTTTTGGTGGATTTGGGATGTGTTTGTGGTGCCTAAGTGAACTGCCAAGGTTTTGGCAACGTTCCGTTAAGTTTCGATGGTTTCAGAACTTTCCCTTCGGAACTCCCTCCCTCTTTGGCTGTTTTGGAAACATCCGTGGACCCCCGCCAGTCCGGTTTCCTCATTTTTGACTTTGGGGATAACTTTTTGGTGGATTTGGGATGTGTTTGTGGTGCCTAAGTGAATTGCCAAGGTTTTGTCAACGTTTCGTTAAGTTTTGGTATTTTAGAACTTTCCCTCTAGAACTCCCTCACTCTTTGTCTATTTTGGAAACATCCGTGGACCCCCGCCGGTTCGGTTTCCACATTTTTTTTACTTTGGAGTTAACTTTTTGGTGGATTTGGGATGTGTTTGTGATGCCTAAGTGAACTACCAAGGTTTTGGCAATGTTCTGTTAAGGTTCGGTGGTTTTGAAACTTTCCCTCCGAAACTCCCTCCCGCTTTGGCTGTTTTGGAAACATCTGTGGACCCCTACCGGTCTGATTTGCACATTTTTGACTTTGGGGATAGCTTTTTGGTGGATTTGGGATGTGTTTGTGGTGCCTAAGTGAACTGCCAAGGTTTCATCAATGTTCCGTTAAGTTTCGATGGTTTCAGAACTTTTCCTCTGGAACTCCCTCCCTTTTTGGCTGTTTTGGAAACATCCCTGGACCCTCGCCGGTCCAGTTTCCACATTTTTGACTTTGGGGATAACTTTTTCGTGGATTTGGGATGTGTTTGTAGTGCTTAAGTGAATTGCAAAGGTTTCGACAACGTTCCATTAAGTTGCGGTGATTTCAGAACTTTCCCTCCGAAACTCCCTCCCTCTTTGGTTGTTTTGAAAACTTCCGTGGACCCCCCGCCAGTCCGGTTTCCACATTTTTGACTTTGGGGATAACTTTTTGGTGGATTTAGGATGTGTTTGTGGTGCCTAAGTGAATTGCCAAGGTTTCGTCAATGTTCCGTTAAGTTTTGATGGTTTCAAAACTTTCCCTTCGGAACTCCCTCCTTTGGCTGTTTTGGAAACATCTGTGGACCCCCATCGGTTCTTTTTGCCACATTTTTTACTTTGGGGATAACTTTTTGGTGGATTTGGGATGTGTTTGTGGTGCTTAAGTGAACTGCCAATGTTTCGTCAACATTCCGTTAAGTTTTGGTGGTTTCAAAACTTTTCCTCTGGAACTCCCTCTCTTTTTGGTTGTTTTGGAAACATCCGTGGACCCCCGTCGGTCCAGTTTCCACATTTTTGACTTTGGGGATAACTTTTTGGTGAATTTGGGATGTGTTTGTGGTGCCTAAGTGAACTGTCAAGGTTTCGTCAACGTTCCGTTAAGTTTCGGTGGTTTCAAAATTTTCCCTCTGGAACTCCCTCCCTCTTTCGCTGTTTTGGAAACATCTGTGGACCCCCGTCGGTTCGGTTTCCACTTTTGACTTTGGGGATAACTTTTTGGTGGATTTGGGATGTGTTTGTGGTGCCTAAGTGAACTGCCAAGGTTTCGTCAACATTCCATTAAGTTTCGGTGGTTTCAGAACTTTCCCTTCGGAACTCCCTCCCTCTTTGGCTGTTTTGGAAACATCCGTGGACCCCCGTCGGTCCGGTTTCCACATTTTTGACTTTGGGGATAAATTTTTGGTGGATTTGGGATGTGTTTGTGGTGCCTAAGTGAACTGCCAAGGTTTCGTCAACGTTCCGTTAAGTTTCGGTGGTTTCAGAACTTTCCCTCCGGAACTCCATCCCTCTTTGGCTGTTTTGATCATCCGTGGAGCCCCGGCGACCCGGCCTCCGGGACTCGACCCCTCCATGGCCGTTTCTACGGCTCCGTCCCTCCGTGGTCATTTTGAACATCCGTGGGGCCCTGGCGACTCGGCCTTTGAGACTCGGCCCCTCCGTGGCTGCTTTCAGGACTCCGTCCCTCCATGGCCGTTTTGAACATCCGTGGAGCCCCAGCGACTCGGCCCCTCCGTGACCGTTTCCAGGACTCCATCCCTCCGTGGCGGTTTCCGAGACTCCACCCCTCCGTCGTCGTCCGAGACTTTCCTTCCAGGCCGCTATGTGCTCATTGACTTTTCAA
The DNA here is from genome assembly GCA_007258455.2 of Sequoia sempervirens. Classification (NCBI taxonomy): domain Eukaryota; kingdom Viridiplantae; phylum Streptophyta; class Pinopsida; order Cupressales; family Cupressaceae; genus Sequoia; species Sequoia sempervirens. The sequence continues at coordinate 83,503 of VDFB02032993.1, forward strand.
AAGGGCGGTGACCCTTTGGTTTTCCCCTTCCAAGCTTCTGATTTTTTTTAAATGCATCCAATCTTGAGGAAGTTTTTTCTGGGAACTCTTCCTTCCCCTTTTCCCATGCGTTATAATTGAAAAATCTTGGTTTTGCTAAGTTTTGTGAGGTCCGGGAACTTCCCTTCCGGTTTGTTGTCCCTCGTTCGCTGCCCGCCCCCTTGGGCCCGCATTAATGTTTAGGGTCCAGATGAGCTCCAAATATAAATATTATGATCTTTTGATGATGCATGGATGGATCTAACAAGGATTTTGCAAGATTTGACTAATTTTTTCCTTGATTTGTGTATGAAAGCACTTACGACACTTCATGTATGTAGGATTCAAGGAGCCTACTGCGGGTCCGTCAGGGGACCATTGAGAAAGCTAAACAAGGAAGAGCGCATCGCTCCTGTCACCATTCATTTCATGTTCGTCTCTCCCCCTAGCACCCACCAACAAGGTCGGCGTTAGAAGAAGGCATGTGCCAAGGAAGTCAATGACAAAAACGCAAGGGGGTGGCCTTAAAGAAGGCATGAGAGAGTTGTCCTACTTTTCACCAGATGATGATGAGTTATCTGCCTGAATCAGGGGCAACCAATCAATTGATGTCAATCGTCGACGGGCTCGTTTGATCCAAGGAAGAACATTGCAAACACATCAAGTAAGAAGACAACTTTCAGGTAGTTTTAGCTACAGTAAAAGGGCAATTAGCTAAATGACAAAATTGCTACAATGACTGGCACTAGATGACAAAACAGAGAAAAAGACAAGGAATATATTTTTAATTGCTGGATAATGGGGAGTAGGTGAAACCCTAATGTACATCAAATCTGATCCATTCGATGTAATAAAATCCTAGCCATTCATTTAGGCTTTGGAAAACTATAAATAGGGGCTTGCCCCTCATTTGTAAAGGGTTGGAGAGCTGTTGTAAAAAGCATTTGCAGCAATAGAAGACAACATTGCATGATTTTATGGATGTTCTCTTTGGTTTTGCTCATCTTGCATGCATGGTTCTACCTTCTATGTTAGTTTTAGTATTAGTTTCTTGAATGGTTGTCATGATGGTGTTGTTGTTATAGTATTTGATGAGCTTCCAACCCATACTTTTAACACTTGTTGATGACAAGATGTTGTGCAAAGTTAGCCTGGACTTATTTCTATCATTATTGCAACCTAGTTCAATTGCATGTTCATGATGTGTATGTGTAATTTGAAAATCAACAGACCTTAGAAGATTGCACTGGTTTTGTGTAGCTGTAGGTTTCTCTTGGTCAAGCAAAACTTAGTTTAGGAAGCCTGTCAATTGTAGCAACCACCATTGTTACTGTTCATTTGTAGCTTAGGATTAGAACAACTTTCTTAACCCTTCTCCTTTTGCTATTTCTTTTAATCCTTGGTTAGAGTAGGATCCAAAGCATCACCATGAAGCTAAATCAGATGAACTTGATGAGTTTCAGCTTGTTGTTTTGAGTGGACAACCATTGTTCATTCACTTCCAGCACTTTGAAACTGCATTTGCAAACCCAACTTCCCATGCTTTGTAACTCATCCGTAAGACCACCTTGTGATTCCAACAAATCACATAAAACAAATGAGATATTCCAAGCACTGTCAAGACCTAGCATTAGAAACCTTGGGATAGTGTTCTGCAATTTGATTGTGGAAGATTGTCTTTCAAAAGAGGTGATGCATCTATGCATTTCCTGTGTTGAGAAGTGCATAAAAAACACATCAACAATTCCCTATAAGAAGTTTAAAAACAAATATTGTGCTTGACCTACCATGTAAATAAGAGAAAAACCAACTTTTAACTATAATATTTTATTATTATTAATAAAATTTATAAAAACTATTAAAATCACTACATAATGCTTAGAGAGCTTTCCATCGACTATAAGAAGTCAAAAAATTGATATTGTAGGTGAAAGTTATGCCTTTTCAAAGAAAATTGCTCCTTTATTCCAAAAGGAAAATAACTCTACACTATTTGGGCATTGCTTGGGCTATAGGTGGGTGAAGCCACTAATAAAATGGCAATGACGGTGGTAGTAATATGTTATACAACTTGATTGGAGTAGTGAATGGTGACATTAGGGGAGTGAGTCTTATGTGGATTGATAGTAATCTCCCAATGGTAATGATCAATGAAGGTGGTGTGACAATGAAGCCATCAAGGGGGAGTGAAGCTATGACTCAAAATAAAACCTTGGTGGAGTATTTGTTACACCCTGTTGTGTTATTACTTATTTACTTTTACCTAGTTGGGTGAAAATGCTTCAAATGTATATGTTTATGCTTTATATATCTTGGAAATATAATAAATGAATGTTTAATTCAATTTGATGTTTTATGATGATTTTGACTATGAAATTTATGATGCAAATGGTTGTAATTTATTTGGCTAACTATTGTTGCAATGTACTAAGTTGGATGCAGGGACAAATTCAATCCTCCGAAAGAGAGGGGAAGTATCACTTAGGAGAACTTGGTCTAGTAACCCTTAATGAGCCTAACTGAGCTTTCACACACTCACCTCTAGTTTAGTGGAGTCGAGTCAATAGTTTGGGAAATGGTAAGTATCCTTAGCCTTGTTTGTGAATGACTTGAAAGACATTATGATCTTGTCTATGAATGTTTTTTATTTGGATTATGGGATTGAGTCTCTTTATCATGTGTGAGTTCTTCATTATGTGTTATATTTAAATCGATGAGATATATACATAAAATGTATATATGTATATATGTACGTGTCTACGATAAACTCATACACATGAGTAAATACATGCATGAGTATATGTAGGTAGATGTATCTACACATGCTCATGGACAGATTACCCATATGCATGGGAATATCGATCGGATGAAGGTGACATATATATGTCAATTGATGGGATTGTGACTATATGTGTTTAAATGTCAAGGCAATAATATATATTGTATATGTATATATATTAATATGCACATATGTATTGACATTAATGGAAACATACATACAAGTATATTAATATATATATATACATACATATGTGTATATATATATATATATGCACATATTATTATTATTATTATGCAGATTATGAAATCATGTGTATATGTATTTGAATATTGAGTAATACATTTATAAACTTATAAATTGAAATATATATATATATATATATATATATATATATAAATATATATGTATCATGTTATATATACATATATATGTATATATATATTATATATTAAATATATGTACTAATGAGTTGAATAGCATTGAAATGTTTATTTAAAGCGCATAATATATGAAACACAACATATACATATAATGTATAGCATAGAAATAAAAGGATTGCACATCATACAGAGGCAACACATAAACAAATAACATTGCATAAAGAATTTAAATGTTGAGTAATGTAAACATAGGCAACGCTATAGTAAGGTGCGTGGGAATAGAGCAAACCAATGTATGAGTATAATCTGGAAAGACTTTGTCAATTTTATGAAGGTAAAGTGAATATCAAACGTATAAAGATCTTTGACCTGGTCTTTTCCAAACAACAATCATATAAATAGGGGCGCGTGATATATTGTGTGCGCCAAATTATGAACTGTGCATAACTTCTAGAAGCCTGTTTTGCATTACATCTCCAACATATGAGGCAATGTAGAATGTGAGAAATAGTCAAGTGAGAAGCTGGCTAAGAAGAGTCGACCTATGGAAAGATTAACCTTGTACATTTCTGAGTAAATTACTCTACTGCCATATGGATATAGTGACTAGCTGAGCATGTGCATTTATTCATCATTTTAAATTTGCCACCTTGAATCTTGTTAGTTGAGTCAAACCTTTGAGTGTGAGAAGTGGAAATAATGTGAGCTTGTTTGTCGCCTTGGAGTTCTCAAGTTTTTGTATAAATAGGGGAGCATTCTCCATCTTATAGGACGCATAATTGCATTCTTGTTTTTTAATTTTTCTGAGAGTTATTTTGTTGCATTTCTAAGTTGAGAGTTTGTGAGAATTTTGAGAGTGAACTTTTAGAGAGGATAGAGTGAGTTACATTGTGAGAGTCTGTCAAGGGAAGATTGAAGTTAGTGAAAAGACCGAGTTTAGGAGGTGTAAGCCGATTTTGGTGAACGTTGTGCTAGGAATCCAAATTTTTCAATTGGAGCTTTCTAATTATAGGCCTACTAGTTTTCTATTTTGTTTTATATTTTAAGTTGAAAATATTGCATGATCTTAGATGTTTTGTTTGAGTTGGATGGAAAGAGGAAATGTAGATGCTTTATTATGAATGTGTTTATATTCTTTTTGATAAGTTCGAAAGATGCTTTTTAGAGCCTAGTTGTTTGTAAATTCCATAAATGGGTTATATTAGTATATTATATAGTAGGAATGAGTGTTTGAGTGTTTTCTATAAGTTATGCTAAGTTAAAGCTTATATAGTTATAGTTTAAATTATTAAGGGGTTTGTGAAGTTTGGATTATGAATTAGTTTGAATTACTTTAGTGAACTTGAAAAGAATATAGGTTATTCCTAGGGTTAGGATAATCCAACAAAGGGGATAGCCTATGCATAGAATATGTGCGGTCATAACAAATCGAGCTAGGAAGGTGTGTGAATAGGATGACTCACTCAAAGTAACTGAGTGATGAATTCTTTGGCCAAAGTAGTGTAAGTTTCCATTGTTTACATTGCCAATTCACTATGATTTAGTTATTCATGCCAGTCCAAGATTGTCATACATGTAGGTTATAGCCACTATATGGGGAAGTTCTAGATATGCAGAACACGACACCAAGCTCAGGAAGGCTAGTATTATGAGGTTACCAAACTAATCTATTTTTCGAAGGGTATGGCCATCTTACCAGTTAGGTAGATGTGTGGTGGATCACAGTAAGTCCGTGGTTGGTAGAAAATTTCTTGAGTGATGCTTCTCCTCATCAGTTGACGGCCAAGATTTGAAGGGGGACTACTTGGACCACATGTATTTCTACTGCCAGTAAGTTCAAAGGAGCAATGTATGTATTCTTGTATTCATTTCCATGGAAGATTGTAAACATGAAAAGTTAACTCGAGAATATTTATTATGGAATCAATACTTTGGAAAGATTGTGATATTACAATGTAATGCAATGGAAAAGTTTGGAATAGTGTTTATTTAAAATGAGCATGTTATCTTTGTTTTAGAGAAGAAAATTTTTATTGCTATGTGATGGCATCATGGTTTATTCACTTGTGGTTAAAAACAACAACAAAAAAATGAGTAGAACAATAGGAATGTTACAACATTAAAGCTTGGTCGTCTTAGCTAGAGATTGGGAACTAGGGCCAAGGTCCAACAAGCCTCATGTGGTCTCACTAAAAAATGTTTTAGTTTATGCACACCTTGCCAATTGCACCCTATCCTCTATATCAACCTTCTAGTTTTGTACCTTATCAATGACAATTGAGGAAATATCATGCCCCCCAACTAATCAAATTACCTAAAATTCTTACCATACCTAATGATGATGTAGGAATTATACAAACAAAACAATATATTACTAACACATATGACTGCAATAGAGTATAGACTGTAAGAACTATACAAACTAGTACAACTCAAATATTGGTCAAACCTCCAAAATGCTAAAGAAATTTAGCTCCAAACCCTATCAAGTTTTATATTGTTTTATGTTTTTTTAATTTTTTAAAATCCAATGGTGAGGTTTACTTTATCCTATAAGGCCATTCATAAAACTTCACTTCTAAAACCTTCACAAAATGAAAACCCATAAGAACCCATTTTCCAAATTAACAAAAAAAAACATATCTAAAATACCCTAGATCTAAAAACATATTTGAAACCTTGAAATGCCTTCAAATTTTTTTACATGATCATGAATTCAATTATGCATAGCTTCCACTCTAATAAATATTTGAATAATACTAGGAAGATGTCACCTCATGCAAGATGAAAACTAATCTTTGATACTAAATGAAATAAATTATAGGAAATTTATGCCAATTCCATATAACCCTTATGAAAAACATAATACAAAACACGTATTTGGATTAAAAAATTATATGTACAAGATAATGTACCAAATGTACTTTGGGAAAACCTTTTTGAAAAAAAAAATTGTGTCTAAAAGAACCCACACAACTCAATGTGTTATTTCAATAATAAAACTACAACACTTACAAAGTATTCATGCAAGGCCTTTGAAGCATTAAACAACTTAGTTGCACTCCTTCGTGTGAAGAAAAAATGAGAACCATGTAGAGATACAACTTGATCCACACTTCTTGTAATCTCATATGTAACTTGCAAGAGATACTCAATCCAACCAAACTCAACAAGTATTCATGTGCTTGCTTTTATAAAATAATCTTGTGTAAAACCACTATGTGGTATTACATAAACCATGTTCTCACTAAACCATCAACTCACTAAACTATGAGCCCCCATAATTAAATATGTTGTCCTAAGTGACTCTTGTATTAAATATTTAACTAATTTCTTGTACAACAAAAATGTGTCTCCAAGAATATCTATTCCATGTGTTGTCTGCATCTCTAGATGAACCAAAATTAAATATTTATTTTACATTATAAACAGTATGCAAAGTGTACAACACACCAATCCCAACAATAAAAATGGGGCTTTGCTTTATTTATATATAGGGATTTTTTCTAAACATCTTGAGAAAATTTTGACATTGTGCTTATGAGAACTTATAAATAAAACTTGATTATAAATTTGACTATTTTTTCACATAAAAAATTGCCCTCCCTTGACTATTTGCAGATAGCCACAATACACACAAATTCTGTGCAATTTGAAGATGACTTGTACAAAGCATGATATGCATAAACTACAAGTTTTGATTTGTTAATGATATATTGCTAAGTCTAAAATTTTATTTATTTCATTAAATATTTAAGCCCATATAGCCTTATTCTTTAGTGGGATCAAAGGTTTGTTTTGAAAAACAAAGGTACTCAATAATGCACCTATCTGGAATTATAATCTCCACATGTGCTATTGCAACCTAGACTCAATGATAATGCCATGAACTACTAGTTTAAAGCTTTTTCAATAAGACTAAATTCACTCATATTTTTGAATCATATAAAAAAAGAAGGATTCATTAGTGTCACAAGCAGTGTAAAATAAACTCTTGGATACCTTGGCTTTTGTTACACCCCAAGCGATATTACCTATTTACTATTACCTTGTTTGGTTAAATTGATTGAATAAATGAATGTGTTTTATGGATCTCTACATGAATGTGTTTTATTAATCTTTATGTGAATATGTTCAATAAATCTTGAATGAAAATATGACGAATGAATGATTGATGCACTTTGATATTTTATAATGCTTCTAACTATGAAATGTATGATGCATGTGATTATGTTGTGTTTGGCTAACTACAGTTATAATGTGCCAAGTTGAGCGTAGGAACAAGTTCAATCCTCCAAAAGAGAGGGGAAGTATCATTCAAGAGAAGAAGTTGGTCTGGTAACCCTTAATGAGCCTAATTGAGCAATCACACACTCATGTCCTAATTGGTCATAAAGAGTCAAGTCAATTTTGGGGAAAGGTAAGTAATCTTTGTTGTGAATGTTGTGATTGAGAATTGTGATTAAGTCTTGATGTCTAGTATTAGTCTTTCCTTGTATGCTTATTGTGGTATTGATGAGATATATGCATATGACATATATGTGTGTGTGTGCATGTCTACGGTAGACTCATACATGTGAGTGAATAATGTTGTCAATTTTTTAATACTATCTGCACATTATTATCATTTCGCTTCTTTGGTATCAAAGCCATTTTATTTTCGAATCCTCTGGGATCGAAGTTACTGTTCAAAAAAGTCAAATTTACTGTTCACATGAATAGTAATTACAAATTAATAACATGGAATCTGGCCTGAGTTTTCAGTGTAAAATTGCGCTATTCATCTTTTGTCTATTTTGCTTCTTATGTTTCATTGCTTTCATTATCTATGAATACAATGCCTGATATTGAACAACAAATTCATGATACTTATAACAGAGTATATTGTTCATCTGGGTTTACCACATTTGTCAAAGTAGTTTGTGTAGTTGTTGCTATTATCTTGGTATTGGTTTGGGTTCTGGAAAGGCTATTGCCTCATTAAGTTTCTGTCTGTCATCTTCTAAAGAATTTGCTCTAAACAAAAGTAGGTGACTCAAGTAGCTATGGACCCGTAGTAAGGCCATAAATCTCGTTGTTAAGCTGATGGACAGGCATGTTAAGAGTGAGTAGTAAGACGGAAAACGTAGTAGCAAACGAACAGGCGAAATCAAGTAAGTTCTAAATTCTTCATAATGGCTAGTCAGCGCTCAATGAATGCAAGTAGTTCTCTTTCTTCTGTTATCCATAATCACTTTCAAGATAAGGAAGAGCTAGTAGACGAAAATAGCAATTTCAAATTTCTAGATGATAAAATATCTGATTTGTATCCCGAGAAAGGCATAAAAGCAAAAATGATGAATTCTGTGCGACAATCTGAAGTTAACCTCAGAGTCTCAGGTGTAGGAATTTGCCCGGTCTATCTTCCCTTTTTGTTACCTAAAGACATTAAGAGATGGAAAGAAAAAGGTTTCTTTCATGTGCATTTTTCTTTGGTTGACATTATCTTACATCCCCATTTTAATTACGATATTGGTGTTGAGTATTTTGCAAGTCTCATAGATACTGGAATCTTTCATATGGTACTGGCATGTACATGATAAATTAATCCTTGAGAAGGATAAATTAATCTGATTGAATTGTTTCCACACCAATGTCTGATAGGAGCATGGTTTAGTCCTATGGATTCTCTGAAATCTTCATCTTCATCTGAGTCAATTAATCCTTGTGCATGGTAATAACTGATTTGATCTTTCATATTTGAAAGCCATTTATTTAAGAAGTAAGACTCCAACAATATTAGAACAATTTATTTTGGAAGGGTTGGAAGACTAACATTACGAGGATTTATCATGTACATGCCAGTATCATCTGGCCTAAACCAATCAGGAGCATTAAATTCCAGATCTGAATATATAGAACCTGCAAGCTCTCTTGTCAGAGTATCTGCTAATGGATTATTTTCTCCTTTTATCCATTCAATCTCAAAATCATAGCTTAGAAATTCAAAATACCATCTTACTATTCTTCCCTAAGCTATGTCTTTATTTGGTTTCTTCTTGAGCAGGCTTCTCATAGCTTGACTGTCTGTTCTTACAGTGAATTTTACTGGCTTTAGGAAAATTTTAAGCTTTTCTATACCTTTTTTGACTGCCAGTATTTCTTTTTCATAGATGTGATATCAGCTTTCAGTATCTGTGAAAGTGCCAGAGCGATAGCCGCAGATATCCCTTTTACCATTTCCTTCTTCTTGAATTAACACAACAGACCAGGTTTTGTCAAAAGCATCAGTCTACAAATATAAAGGTAAATCATTAGAAGGGGTTTGTAAAGAGGGCAAATGTTGGCATTTTTGCTTTTATCCTTTGAACGGCTTCTGTAGCTTTTAATGACCATTCTTTTGTTCCTTGTTTCAAGTGTGACTGGATGGCCTTTCTATCCTCAGCAAGACCTTTATAGAAGGGTGAAACATAATTTAAACATCCAATAAATCTTTGAATTTGTTTTTTGTCTTAGAGAATATCTGGAAATTCCTGAATGCGCTGGAGGATGTGAGGCTATAGGTGTACTCTGCCATTTTTCAAATGTAAGCCAAGGAAATCAATTTGGCTTTCTCCAATCACCATTTTTTTTGTTGTGAGGCATATCCCATGTTTTTTTAGTGCTGCATAAAGTGCTTCAAGGTGCTGCAAATGATCAGGAATAGAGTCAGAAAATATAAGAATGTCATCAATATAAACAACACAAAAATATTTGAGATGCCTTAAGGCCTGGTCCATTCTCCGCTGAAAATATGTTGGAGCAGTACATAATCCAAAAGGCATTACATTCCATTCATACAATCCTTGTTGTATTGAGAATGTTGTTTTATATCTATATGATTCTTTAACCTTAATTTTCCAAAATCTTGACTTGCAATCAAACTTGGAAAAAACTTTCTTGTTAGCAGCTCTTCGTATTAAATCAGAACTATGAGGAATGGGATAGTTGAAAGGAAGAATGATATCATTAAGAGGCTTGTAATTGATACAAAGTCTCTTTTTACCTCTGACTTGTTCGACCCTCTTGTTCACAAGGAATGCTAGACAAGCAAATGGGCTTTTACTGGACCTTATGAATTGTCCATCTAACAATTCTTTGAGTTGCTCATCCATTTATTTTCTCTCTATAGGACTCATGAGATAGGCAGGTTCATGAGGCATGACTGACATGCATTCTAGTCAAATTTGTATTTCACATTCTTCATGATCCTGGGACCAGAATTGTAATGGGTTGAGACTGCAACAATCTGTCTCAAATCTTTGTCTAATTTCTCTGAATACATCTATTATTTCTTCTGTCATTTCTTTGCTTGATTCCTGTCTGTTTTTCTTCTTAATATTGTCAAATTTATGATTGACTATCTTTAATGCTGGGATTTCAATCTGATCATCTTCATGTCTTAATGAAATTTTATGTTTCCAAAACTGAAGAGGCTCATATTTAGTTAAGAACAAGAATCCTAGCAGAACATAATCTTCTAATTCATTATATTCAATGAAATCAGTGACAAACATTTTTCACATTATTTCTATGTGTACATCTTGTGCATACCTGGCCATCTGAATTCTTTCTCCATTTATTGCATAACTGTGTGGAAGGTCTAGTCGATGCTTCCAAAAATCTGGAGGAATTGAATTGGTTTTTTCCAAAGAACGGGAAGAACCTGTATCCACAAATGCATCTAATGGAATCTTTTATATCCTGGAAAACAAAAATTTATTCTGACGTAGTTACCATTATTGGAGAGCAATAATGAACAAGTTTTTTCATATGTCTTTTCAATCAGACTATTTCCACTACTGCTACTAATTTCTTCTTCTTCTTTTTTAGACTCATCTTGTTGGTCTGCTTTGAACAAAATATCTTTGATTTCCCTTACTTCTGCAGAAAGATTTCTAATTTCTTTTTGTTGAGTCTTGAGCAATCTTTTTAAGTCAGCAACATCATCCATAAGAATGTCAATTTTTTTAAAGATTGCAATAACATCAGTATCTGTATCGGAAGATTTGTGTTTTGAAGAATAAGTTTTTGAAGAGGAAGTTTTTTCTTTCCTTTGCCATGGAGGAACTTTGTATCCATGGTCAATATCTCTTTCAACCCCTTTGGAGGGTTTTCTCTGAAACCGTAACCGTTTCTCCACTTCAGCTTTATTTGATTCTAAACTTTTGAGATTTGCCAAATTCTGGTGAACAACCTTCTTTCTTTCTTCTTTAGTTCCCGCCAGTTTATAAGGATCTTTGGATTTTTCTATCTGTATTTTAACTTGCAGATCTTTTAATGTATCTTTGAGGAGAGAAGTGAGGAACTCTTTGGTTCTGGATCAGAAAGATTTTGCAGGTGTCTGTATCGATCCTTAACATCTTTAAATTTTAACATGAAACTGGATTCAGGAACTTCTTCAACTAACTCATAAAAATCATTAAGATTTTATGAAAGATTGCTACTATCAATGACTTCCCATCCTAGGTTATCATATTCAAAAATTGCATAAATCTTAGTACCAGGATTTAATTTTTTGGGACAGTTAGTAGCATAGTGGGGCCCTTTACAAATAAAAAATTTGATACCTTTGGGGGCCTTATTATTCCTTTTCTTCAGTAAGTATGGTGGTGTCTGTTTAGACCATTTTCTTTTCTTATAGGGGATTGCCATATATTTCTTTTTATAACCATGCTTACCATGCTTGTTGCGCCTGAATGTGTATTCTCCTTCATGATATTTATTTCGGGAACACCTCTTACATCTGCATTTTTGGCCATAGCCACCTCTTTTGAATTGTTTCAGTTGCTAAAAGTCTTTGAGCTGATTTATTGGAGGAAGATCGCAAAATTCTTTTAAGTTGCATGTATAATTGTATTCTTCCTTGTTGAGCTGCAAAGCTCCTAATAAACACTATTTTTCCAACTTATATCTAATCAATCTTTTTATAGTTGGAAAAATCACATCATCAAGTTGCTTATGTTCTTTTTTAATAAGATAATCTTGTGCCCAAGCACCCAAACCACATGGAAGTGAATTCAGATAATACTGTTTTGTGGTTAGATCATGCATCTTATCAGGTGCAACCATGTAGGATTCAAACATACAATTGTATCCATCAAACTTAGCTAAATTTTTTAGCTTCATTGATTGCAAAATTTTATTTGCTTCTAATGCTTGGTTAGAGATATCATCACAAAATAAATTTGTTAATAACCATTTGAATTCATCAAAGCTAGCTTGGAAAATATCATCTTTACCCAATTTTTTTGGATCCACAAGAATTGGATCTGAAGAGTTTGTAGGAATATTTTTGGGCATGGGTCCAGTATCTAGTAGATTATTCCACCAGTTTCTCAATTTTCTAGACATAAGTCTGACTGCATAAAGAACCTTAGCCGGTTCAGTCTATGTACCACTTCTCTCAAACATATTTTCTAATGTATCAGTCTAGGTACATATTGCTTCATAAGGGTTGACCAGCTTATCTATATTTAAAATGTAACCACTAGAAGCATATGGTCTCAATTGTTCAGGTCACAGATTTTCGGACACTGGTTCTTGCATCTCAACCTCCATAGTAAGCTTCTTCAATGATTCCCAAGGTTCTTTTCCTTCAATTTGCTTATATTGGGAAAAATCTAAATTTATTTCTTCAAAATTACTATTTATAGAAGAATCAAAATCACTACTACTATCAGAAACAACTAAAGTATTTACATCAGAAGTTTCATCATTTGAATCTTTATTTGCAAAACCAGGCTCATCCATGTATACTGGTTTTGGCTGCTCTTGTTCTACTCCTAGCTCTTCAAGCCAATCTTTCAATTGTTCTTCTTTGTGGACTAGACTATGTTCCTTTATTTTGGGCATAAGAACATGTAGTGTTGGCGTATGAGAAGGTCTTCGAGAGGTTGAAGCTTTATCTTCTTCATTATGAAAAGGTTTTCTTCTCTGAATAAATACCTTCTTTAGCTTAGGAGGTTCTACAGACTTTCCTTTCTTTTCTCTGTCTTCCTCTTCTGAACTATCCTTACCAGTTTGGATACTCTTATCTTCTTTGTAAGTATCCTGATCTTTTCAAAAATTTTAACAACATAATCCAAGAGAGTCTTATTTTCTAAATCATTAACCTTTCTGGCAGACTCAAAATCCTATTGATTGTCATAAAGATGTGTAAGGTAGCTATCTTGATGTTGTTGTGTGGAGATGGTTGTCTTCACGCTTTTATGAGCTTCTTTGACATCATAGCTCACGCTAGAAATATCATTAGACAGAGTAGAGCAATAATGTTCACAATTTTTTACAGAAGTAAAAGTCTTTTCTTGAACTTCTGTAGCAATGTCAATTTTATTTACAGCTTCTAATCCTAAATCAGCAGAAAATCTAATGTCGACTGCCATGTCATCTATGTTATCCTGTGTAGAAATCATCCATTGCGACATCCAATTTCTCTGAGCTTCAGAGTTCTTTTGTTTTCTACCTAGATCTGTATGAAGTCTTGCTTCATATCTCCCCCATAATGTTTTGTCAGAATTGATGACAGTGAAAGTTTCGGGGGTTGGCCATCTACTAGGTTCATAACCTATAATTTCCTATTCCATTTTATTCAATTCCATTATATATATATATTTTCTCTCAGATCCCGTTCTTGGAAGTTTTGCTTTAGGGATCTTTTCCTTCATCATACAATTTCTTTCACCCATCTTTGTGAGCTTTATACCTTTTCCTTTCTGATCTTTCTTTTCCTCTTCTTTAGGTGTCAAAGCAAGTCATTGACTTACTTGTCTTGCAAGGCGATCCATAAGCTCTAGATTGCTACTTAGATCAGAGAGAGTGGCTAGAGAAGCTTTGGATGGATAAGGATTAACTGAAGGTTGTCTATACATGGGGAATTGACTGGGTCCTAAAGATTCTTCAAGATTATAGTCAAGGAATGGCTTATTAGATGTACTGGGGAAATTTCGCGACATGGAGAAAGATATGGTGGATATGCTGGGTCTTCCACTGGTCGTGGCATCAGGTTGTTCAAACAAAGTTTCATCTGGTAATGACCTGAGATCTAGGCTGGAAAGCCTACGACTTTGCATTTGGGGTCGTTCAGACATAAATTGTCTAGAAGGTGTTGGTAGATCTTGGAACTTAGGTTGAGACTGGTTTATAAGTTGTTCAATAACTGGAAAACCAATATCAAAACCAGTAGCATTTATGTGTCGTCCAAAATTATCATCAACATTTTTATTTGCTTTGGTATAAGTTACCCCGACAGAAAATTTGGAAGGAGGGAAATCAATATTCAGAAGCCTATACACACATCTACCACCTACAATAGCATATACAGAATCAGGTTGGAGAATAATGCCTTTCACTTGCAATAGAAGACAGAAGGCAGACTGGACATATTGGTCTTCAAGATTGATAGTGAAATTAGGTTTAACAGATAAACGGGCATCACCACCTTTTTCTTCATTAGAGGACTTAACTAAGCGACCTATAAATTGTCCTATGATGGCTTGGTCCCAAATTGTACATCTCTAGTATCTATGAGACTTGCAAAATACTCAGCATCAATATCATAATTAAAATGGGGATGTAAGATAATGTCAACCAAAGAAAAATGCACTAACTATAAAATGTATGATGCATGTGATTATGTTGTGTTTGGCTAACTACAGTTATAATGTGCCAAGTTGAGCGTAGGAACAAGTTCAATCCTCCAGAAGAGAGGGGAAGTATCATTCAGGAGAAGAAGTTGGTCTGGTAACCCTTAATGAGCCTAACTGAGCAATCACACACTTATGTCCTAATTGGTCATAAAGAGTCAAGTCAATTTTGGGGAAAGTTAGGTAATCTTTGTTGTGAATGTTGTGATTGAGAATTGTGATTAAGTCTTGATGTCTAGTATTAGTCTTTCCTTGTATGCTTATTGTGGTATTGATGAGATATATGCATATGACGTATATGTGTGTGTGTGCATGTCTACAGTAGACTCATACATGTGAGTGAATATGTACATAAGTATGCGAAGGTAGGCGTACCTACACATGCTCATGGATGGATCACCCATATGCATGGGGATATTGATTGGACTAAATTCACACAAACACACAGATATATATATGTGTGTGTGTGTGTGTGTGTGTGTGTGTGTGTGTGTGTGTCAATTTAGTCCAATCAGTATCCCATGTACATATGTCAATCGACGGGATTGTATGTATGAGTATTTTATAAAGATAATGAATCAATATTATGTATATATGTATATGTGGTATATATATATAATTGTACATATATGTATATGCGTAATACTATTCTTTATTTATATAAAAAAGTTTGTAAACCTTATGAAATAAATAAATAAATAAATATATATATTGATACATATATATAATATATATATGAGATTTGAAGTTATTAATATACATCATAAAGTGCATAAGGTAGCGCTGGTCATACTATAAGTAATATGCAGCAAGGCATATAATATATTCCATGGGCACATGAAGCATAATACACAACTTTATGTGGTGAATAATCCAACGCATAAAGTGAAACATGACCAAGTCAAACATTTAAAATAAATAAGGTATGAAACACGACAATTGTGTTGAGCGCTTAAGAAGGGAAGTAAATGATGCGTGCAACAAAGAATAATTCTACAAGTCGTGCTTGTGATGGTGACACCAAAGCTTTGAGGTGGCACCATATTTAGAAGATGTTATAATGCAAAAGAAGTTTATGAATTCAAATAAGCCTGCAAATAAGTGTTTTGAATCAGTTAAGTGTGAACTTGGCATTATTTTGAAATGGAATTTGAATAGGAAACTTATTTTAAGCTTGTTTTCCTAAATACTAAGTCAAATCAGCTATGAAATTGTCATGTGTTGTAAACCTGTGAGTGAGTCATTGCATGAGGAAGAAAGGTGGAAAAAATACTTGTTTGTAGCCTTCAGTTGCTCACAAATTAGTATAAATAGAGGTTCCCATTCTACCAAATGCTAAACTTATCTTTCTGAATATCTTGATGTTGTTTTGTTGTGAGTTAGAGAGCTTGTGAGTTGAGAGTTATTTTGGTATTTTTGTATTTGTGATTATTGTGAGAATTTGTGAGAAGTTAGAAGAGGATAGTCAAGAGGAACTTGGAGGAGGGGTCAATCAATTTGAGGATTCATACTAGGAAGGAGTTGAATCATTTGGAGCTTATACAGGCTTGCTAGTTTCTATTCCTTTGTCTTTATATTGGAAAGGATAAATTAGTTATTTACTATGTTGGGAAAAGAGTGTTTTTGAATATGTTGTAGAGTTTTTTTGAGATTATTTGTTTCATGGATATGCAATATGTTGTAGAACCTATCTTGTTGATTATGTCTTTATGTGCAATATATATGGGAGTTTATTTGAGTGCAACATAGATATACTATGTGTAATTATCTTCGCTTTATGGAGTCTATGTAAGACGTATGTAGCATGTTGTACCCCAAAAATTAAAATTTTTGTTACACTTAGACATATTGAAGAAAGGAGTAAAAGTCTTGTTAAATCAGTCAAAAAGGTCAAAATTTGGGTGTGCACGTCTTGCATGAGGGGTTAAAACACAAAATTTTCAAATTCTGACGATCTGGGTCTGCTCAGAGCAGCTTAATCCACAAAACCCAGATCTTAGTTTTTCATCCCTAAATTTTAGGAAAACTGCTATTTTTAGAAATTTTCTAAAATTAGTAACGTTTTCTGGGTTTCTTTGGAAATAGATATTGGAAAAACTTTCTAAAAATAGAAAGTTGGTCTGTCAGGGTCCAAACTGATTTTGATTGGCTCAAATTACATCCATATCAGGCTGGTGCAGTCAGAATCTCAAAATAATCAGTTTTGCCCTACTGGGTCTATTCTGCTTTTTCAAAAGCATATCAGGAGCTCCGAGGTCATCAATGGAGGTCAGTCGACTGCCAGGGGTCAGATTTGACATTCAAAGCATTCGATAGAAGATGAGTTGGTGAGAAGTCACGAAAAACGAAGAAGAAGATTGAAAAAAGAAGAAAAATTTCTAACACTGGTGACTATGGGCGTCCTTGGTGAAGAAGGGCACCCATCTTTTTAGGGCATCAGAAGATGAAATTAGGGTTTATGCATCCAGTCAAAGTTGCTTGATTCTCTGTCAGCTTCGCAACGGATCCAACGGTGCAGTCAACAGATCGTCCAGTCAACTAGAATTCAGCGCTGAACAGTGAAGATCCGCACAGAGGTCAGAACGAGGAAAGTTGAAAATTATCAAAAATTGACTAAGTGTTAGTAAAGTGGGCACCCCTGGTGAAGAAGGGCGCCCAAGTTTTCAGGGGGTCTATCAAATGAATTTGCAGATGAGTCTCTAATATGATTTCTTCACGGTTGATCCAGCTTTCAAATGAGATACTCAGCACGCCTATCGGAGGTCGCAGTCACCAGATCTGAAGCACCGAATAGAGGGTCCGACAAAGGTTATGAACGAAGATTCAGAAGTAAACACAGAAAAATGAAAAAATAAACTAAGTCTGGTGGAAGTGGGCGCCCCCAGTCAAGATGGGCGCCCAAACTTATGAGGGCCTGAATTTCACTTTTCGACAAAATATCTCCCAGAGAACCCCCTCCAAAATCCTCTCAACTTCGCGACAAGCCTAGTGGTCAGTCAATCCGAGCTCCATATCACCAGATCAGGCGAGATCATCTGTAGAAGTGAAAGGATGAAGAAAGTGAAAAATGGCTAAGTCTGCTTGAGTTGGGCACCCTTGGAGAGAAAGGGCGCCCAAGATTTTGAGCCCTGAGATGTTAGAATTTGCAGATACGGCTTCTAAGATCACTTCGTCAGTTTTAGTAGAGCTATCCAATGGAGTTGACGATCAGTCGATCAGATCAACGTAACTCCCGGAATCAAGATTTCATCAGAAGATCAAAGGGAATGAAGGAATTGAAAATCATGAAAAAATGGCTAACACTGTGAAAGTTTGGAGCCCCTGGAGGAAATGGGCTCCCATGAATCTGAAGGTCAAAAAGAAGTTTTTTGCCAGAGGTGCCTCCAAAACAATCTTCTCAGAATCAGTCAAGCTACGTGATGAATCATCCAGCTCGTTCATCGGATCAATTTGGAAGCCAGAGATCAAGGTCAATCTAGGGATCAAAATGGAAGAAAAGTTGAAAATTCCTAAAAAATGGTTAAGTCTGGAGAAGGTTGGCGCCTGCAGCCAAGAAGGGCGCCCAACTTTCAATGCCTTAGTAGAATTTTCAAAACTTCAAAGATGGCAAGAGAAAGATGAATGTCCAAATTCATTGAACAGGCTGGTTTTAGGGTTTGAAGATTAAAGCAAAAGAAAGCAAAGTTGTTTCAAGCCCTAAATCTATTTAAGACATCTCTTCCATTTAGTTTTCATCATTTTTGCAGGTGGCGTCCAAAGAAGAGAAGTGGAGCAACAACTTTGAGGATTTATTTCAAGATTCAAGAACTCAAGGTTGCTGATTTTTATAAATAATTTTCAGACCAGCAACATAAGATCTTGCTTTTTCATGCTTTTTCATCCAGAAGATCAACTTTTGAAGGTGAAGGTCAAAGATTTTAATTTTCAGCCATCTGGGTCTCTTCTTCTTATTCTTTTGAAGAATTTTTCAAGAAACTTTCATCAAGTTGCAGCAGCTACTTTTATTTTGCATGTCAATGAAATCCTCAGTGCATTCAGATTTCAACCATCTGGGTCCTCTTAGATCAGTCTTTTGAAGAAAACCCATATCACAGCTTTTTCAAGAAAATTTCAAATTCTAGGGTTGGCTATTTTTTCGATCAGCCATTAGTGTTTTTCAAATCTGATCAACTGGGTCCATTTCTAATCATATTCTGAACGAAACCCAGGTGCCAGCTTTTTCGGTGAAAAAATTGAAGAAATTAGGGTTTGCTGTTTTTTCAGTCAAAATTCAAGATTTTCAAAAACGGACGATCTGGGTTGTCTTGCAACGAAATTCTAAAGAAAACCCATATCTTAGATAAATTCCCAAAAAATTGTTAGTTTGAAGATGAAAAACCAGCATTCTAAAAATAGAAAGTTGCTCAAAAATTGTCTAATCATAGGCGAGTTTACAGTCATTCTTCAAGGTTTTCAATATGGAGTACACTCCCCTCGAATTTAAGACCAAATCAGCACTATGTCAAAACTTCATCATCTCAGCTGAAGAACACGAGGAGGTGTGATATGAGAAAAAGGAAAGGTATCAGAAAAGAGTTGTGCAATACTCTTCTGTTGGAAATCAAGAGAAGAGTCAGAAACATAAAGTTGCAGAGCCGCCAAGTTATCAATTAGTGAGTCATCTTTTCGGGCAGCGATGTTTGTCAAGAATAGAACTCATAAAGCAACTGAAGAAGTGAAAGATTCTCTAAGTTTGATCACAGAAGGCGAGGAGATCTTGGAGAATCAGAATATTGCCTTAGATAATATCAATACACTTGACCAGGACACAGTTTCCTACTTTTTAGCGGATATGATTGAGCTTTAAAGCGACTTTCATCTAGAAGCTTTCTTTCCGCTTTCTTTCTATTCTTGGAACGATTCTTATCCATTCTTTGAGAAGAGAAAGAAGATAAATGTAATAGTTGGCGTTTCCCGCTTTTTCTGCTTTCTTAGGTGTTAGTTGTTATCTTCTTTCTAGATTTAGTAATAAAGCTTGCTTGCTGAGCAAGCCCTAGATTGTGAAAGCAAGGAGATTTTAGGGTTCCCTACTCCTCTGCTTGCCTATAAATAAGAGCCTTTGCTCATTTAGTTTCTTTAACCGTGCTAGTGAGAACAAAACACTGAGCCTATTGTGCCTTCTATTTGTTACTCAAGTATTGTTCAATTGTGTTGTGATAGCAAATTGTTGAGCCTCTTTAGCCAACAAGGAGTTAGTGTAATTGTTGTTTCTATTGTGTGAAGAACAAGATTGCAAGCCTCCTTAGCTGCAATTTCTTGTTCCAGGCATGTTAGAAGTGAGTTATGTTCCAGAGATTTGAGTAATAAAATCATTAGCCTCCTTTGCCTTGGTCCAAAATCTCAGATTTCCGTTATTTATGTTTTGCTTTTATGATCTTGATTTCAACTTACAGTGAAGTGTGTAGGTGTTTGTTGAGAGAGAGGTTATTAAAGTATTTTGTCAGAAAATCTACCTTTGTTCATTTCTAGTTTCTCTTGCTCTACTATTACTTGAGAAGTTAGAAACGTCTCTAGTTTAAGTTAGTCGTAGTTGAAGTTCTCAAAATAGAAAATCTCAGCTGCGGCGTTTGTGTTTAATAAACCTTGTGCTCTAAGCTGATCAAAAAGATAGGCAACTTAGTTCTTAGTTTACTTTCTTTCAACACCATCAGCAAGAGGGAGCTTCCCCTCCTAATTTGAAGAGCAGTTTATCTGTGCATAGCTGTCTGTTTCAAATACGCATTCCAGAGGTGCGAATTTAAACACCAACATAGCATTATGCAAGATGTTGTTTAAACACTTTGGTATTATAGTCATATTGTTATGGGATGATTACTACAAGGAATTGGTTTCTATTTGGAAGGAGTTTTTTTTCTCACTGGGGGTGTCTTGGGATTGATCAAATCCAAGGGAAAGGGGGTAACCTAGATATAGAGTATAATGGTCATTATAAACCATTGAATTGAGTTAGGAAGGTGGGTGAACGTGTGACGTCTACTCTAAGTTAAGAGCAATGGAAACTTTGGCCAAAGTAGTGTAAGTAGCCATTGCTTAGACTGTCGGTTTCACTGTGATTCAGGATTACGTACTAGGCATAGGAAGTTCGTACATATAAGTTGTAACCACTGTATGTTAGTCTAGAAACGTATAGGACACAACACCAAGTTCATAATAGGGTATTATTATGAGGTTACCAAACCAATCTCTTCGTCAAAGGGTAGGGCCATCTTACCAATTAGGTAGATGTGTGGGGGATTGTAGTAAGTCCGAGGTTGGTAGAAAAGCACTTGAGTGATGCTTCTCCTCTTTAGTTGGTGGCCAAGATTTGAGGGGGAAATCCTGGACCATTGTACTTTATACTTGTTGAAAGCTTGATTAAGCTACATGTATGTAAATTATATCCATCTCCATTGAAATTGAAAAGATGAAATGTCATATGGAGTTCATGTATCGTCATTATTTGAATAAATGAAAGGAATTCTTTTGTATGAAAGGAAAAGTTTAAAATATGTTTCAAATGTGCATTTTATTGTTCAATGGAAAAGAATTTTTTTATTGATCTTAAAGGTTAGATGCATAAACTAGTAACTTGTGGGTAAAACATAGGAAAAATTATTGTGTAGAATAATGGGCATGTTATACGTGGTATCAAAGTTATCAAGTTCAGATCTGGAACCTATGTGCTCACTATGTTTCTAATTGTAATGACCTCCATAGATTTAACACAATTAAATTCACCAATTACACATCATCACACACAAAGAGAGACACGTGTCCAAATGCACAAGAAAAAGGTAAGGATTTATATTAAATTAATAATTTGGAATACAAGTACGGTTTACAAGGCAATTCACATGGGAACATTTCCCTTACAATAGACCTCTTGTTCGACAGCAAGACTATACAATGAACCAAAATTTTGTGCCTTCCTGACAAGATTACTTTCAACCTTGAAACTCCTTCAACCACTCTGAGGGTGAGAACGTTGTTAGAGTGTGTTTCTACCCTACCATGAAGTGAAACACTTCCCTAGAATTCTTCAGTCCATCAAAGAATACCCGACCCAACACGAGGAAAACTAGCAATGCAACACTAAATAGGAGTAATGAAATATGTGTAGAAAACCATAATAAACTTATAATCACATCAAACACAAGGATTACACCAAAAATTTCATCATGCTTGACGCTTGTGCACATACGTAGTCAGACATGTAGGTTACATTCTAATTCATCTTAAACATTGATTGCTCCATCACTTCTTAAAATGTTCGCAAAATTCAAATATGATATCATGTCTATATGCATGCAATCCTTTCAATAATCTTATCATAAGTGCATATCAAGAAATGCAATGGATCCAATATAAGAACATGCAAGTAATAGCATGAAATTAATTAAAATGCAATAATAAATAAAGAAGGTATAGCTCATGTATGTATGTATATACATATATGTGGGTATATATGAGTATACATTCTTAAGTAAAGAAATTCCATTACCTCATTACCTCCTATCCAATTATCATGAGGAAACATGTTTGATGAATTTATGAGCAAGCATTACCTTTCTTACATGGACAAACATAATCAAAATTTCATCAAGAAAGCATTCTACTTCTAGAGTGAATCTTCAAAGACATCAAGTCATGCAACCAATGATATTTTGTTATGTATATGAAGGTTCATAAGCATTCTCTCAATTCAACCTTTAATATTCATCTCATTTTCTACTATAGTCTTAAAAGATGGTCAAACAGTAATGGGAAAAGTTTTAAGGTTTAATAACCTAAGGACATTGTCAAGGCTATGACTTTTTCAACCTTTCACTCACCGTCTTAAACCGATATCTTGATAGGTAGACACTTATATAATGAAATGTTATATTTAAATTGAAATGGTATTTATTTAATTGTATTCATTACTCTATGTTTTTATGATGATCATTTTATTCACCATAAGAATATTTTAAATGACAATGAAATCCTTTCAAACAAGAATCATGAAATTCAGGTAAATCTTCTCCTCCTAATAATATGTTCCTTATGATAATGACAAAATATATATAAATATATATATATATATATATATAATCATGAAATTCCTCTAATTTATCTTATTGAAACAATCCTATTCAATAAAGATAAAAGTTTGACCAAAAGACCCATCTAATATACTTTATTGATAAGCCGATTAGAGAGTCTTCACCCTTATCTTATTGAAGATTGTTCTATGATTTTGAATAAAACTTCAATTTATGAACATATGGATAAAGCATTAACGCTTAATTCTAATGATTTCTATGTCAACAAAAACAATATTCTTGAATCTTATCATTGAGCATACAAGGTAATAAACAATTATTTTCATAAAAAATGGTTGAATTGTCATCAATTTCACTTAGATAACAAAACTAGTGACCGACATGCACCTCGAGGAGGATAGGTCTGAATGACTCGCATCACATCCATTAAATGGATCATCATAGGGATGATTACTAGTCAAACAAACAAGAAGGTTGATGAAATCAGTTTGATAATAAGATCAACATAAATATTTAGAAAAAGGAAGTGTGCGGGTGACTAGGTTCATGCCAAAAGAAGAGAGGAATCTTCCTCTGACCACGTCTTCTGCATCCAATCCTTCTCATTGGTTGTGTTTTGGTTTGAGTAGATCATAGGGGAACCCTTGCATATTCCCTCATAGCTCAGACTCCTTTTTGAATTAGTAATGACTTAAGCATTGACACAGTTTAGATATGACATATAAGCCTGCAACACAGGGGGTGTGTAAACATATATTTAGCTGCATGCGAGATTTAAGTGACATGCATAGATGTAAGAGAACCATATTCTAATCTTTATTGGCAGTCATACTGAGTCAAATATTTCAAATGCGAACAAGAGTAATGAGCAAGTAATTCGGGGAAATTCCTTAGGCTCATTTTACATCTAGAGAGCCTAGATTTTGGTAGAACCGAGAGGTGATTAGATACAGCTACAAGGTCATGTAAACGTTTCCCAAGATACGAATTCTATATGCTAGTGTTTACTAGGCTGCATAGGGTCAAATCTAACCAGTATAATTTTATTCAAATTTATGAGCAAAGCATATCAGATGCATATATCAAAGACATCGACCCAACTTCTAGATCAACATTCTTGAATAAAAGCAAGTGAGAATATGGACTCGATTCCTTACCAAATCTTGTCTGAAATGTTGAGTCCAAAGCTTACTTGTGTATTTTTTGGAGGATCTTGGGTGATCCAGAACCTTTACTCTGCCACGCTCTTGGCCCATCCCAGCTATGTCCATTCCTTGCATGGCGGTCTGATACATAATCAACATTGCCATAAGAATCTTGAGATCCATGTCAAGCCCGGCTATAGATTCCTTGGTTTCTACCGCTCTATTATAATGGTTAGCTTTCATAGATGCATTCATCATTGAGATTGCAAATAATGATACTAGAGAGTCGGTTCTGGATTAACATAGACTCGGGCAGGGAATATACTAAACCTTATAAGTTTCAAACTATTACATGGGGCATATATTTGGTAAGTAAGCCAACACAGGTCTACCCTTGGGGCGTATATTCTGAGAGCTACCACTAAGCTAAAATTCTGAATGGAAAGTAGGTCTTATGGTTCTGAAATGGAGGGTATCTATTGTCTCAAGCACCCCCATCCGAATACACCTTCTTGCACAAAATAATATATGAACTTCCATTGCTACATTGATCGGATAGTCATACAAAAGGGAGACTAGCAAAAATTTCGTGAAGTGCGGGTCAAATTTTTTAGAAGAAATATGGAAATCAACCCACAACGCTAGGAGGATAGTTCAATCTTTTGGAGGCATGCCTTTATTTGTATTTAATCCATCTATACATTAGATTAGAATGAGAACCCATTACCTGCAATTTCCTCTTCTCCTCCTTTCTTATGGAATGGGAGCCGATGTTTTTATGATTGTTGCCCTGCTGTCTAAATTAATCAACCTACCATCTCTATGAGAGTTGACACCCAAAAGTAGTGGCCTTCAGCCATAAGATTCCCCCTTGAGATATTATTTCTACCTTCTTAAGTTAGACTCTATCTTCTTTGATGTTTTAATACAATTGTAGAGTCTAAGCTAATGTATTGTAAACTTGGTAGAATCTACTCAATTCAGAGGGTTAACTCGCTGAACAGTCCACTTCACATTGCTTAAGACTACATTAAATTATCAACCAAGGGCTTGTAAGCTTATGATGGTGCAGCATTATATGTTCCTTCATGGACTCTAAACTACTTAAACTATCCTACCTAAGTTATTCTTCTTACTGGAAATTCACAAAACTATAAAGCAGTAAAAGCATAAATTAGAACTAGTTGCTACAAGTGCCTTTAGTAAAGACTATAACTGAACTACTACCAATAAAATTATGCTATGTTAACTGAAACTTAATAAAAACTAATTATTCAACTGGCCTATCCTCCGGAGTGTTACTAATAATCATTACATGCACATGCATTTTCACAAACAGTTATTCATAATAAGCAACAAATGAAACTTCAACTAACTTGCATATGATTCATGAACAATGATAAACTAATAACAGTTATTAATAAAAATGAATAATTGAAAGATAAAGTGAAGAATAATACCCTAAGTGGCCTACTCAAGTAACTGTTCCCACTTAACTAAATGCAATCTAACTAAGAGATTCTATGCATCCCATAAGATTAACTCCATTCATTGCATATTGTAAGAGATTACAAGAGATCTATCCATAGATTGGACTCAATCATTTGGAATATTTTTCATGTCTTGAAACTAAAAGTAACTAGAACATAAAACTGATAAAAACTGACTAACTATCCTATGGATTCAACCAACAACTATATATAGGCTGAGGGAATCATTATTGAAAGCAACAACCAACTAAAATTGTTAACTCCACTCCTAGATAATAGAGCGTGGAATTAAGATTTGAATTATTCAATCTATAACTAAAAAGGAAAGAGAAATCCTCTAAGAACTAGAACTCTATAAAAAAAAAACTGTATGCAAACAGATAACCACTTGTCAAAATTCCATTGGTGAAGGAAACCTCCTCTTCATCATTTATTAAATCGGTCATAATAACACACGCCCAATCTTCATTAAGAGCCTTTAATCAACGACCACCACATTCATCTTAACTTGGAGCTTCCCCTGCTTCAGTGTCCACTCATCCCTTTTGCTACGGGTTCAACCTGCAACTATTGCACTATGGTTCCTTTTGAGCTACAAACAAGTTAATTCCACAAAACATGTACATGAGGACAGCCATCACAATTAATTCATAGCATTCTATCAACATTCCATACCTTCCTTCATATAAACCATATAATACTAATATATTATAACCATAATTTCATTATAATTAAGGTTCAAGTCTGCATAATGGATATAAAAGGATAGCATAATGTATATAAAAGGATAACATAATGTAGGAACATTTTCTGGAGAATATGTTTAAAAGTATCTTAAAGTGCAAGTATAAAAACAATAAAAACTAAATCATTATCTAGACCTATCAATAATGATTATCATTTCATGCAAAAATCAGTTTCTTACCTAAACATATTCATTTAGTTGGTGTTAGTATGTTCATGCACATAAATGCACTTGCTCAATTACGTTATGCTGAATAAATGCATTTCTTGTAAATGCATGAAATTTAATAACTATTCCATTTTGAATAGCTTGAATAATTATTTTCAATGAATCTCTATTTTCCATGCAGTAAATCGCAAAGAGGCATTTCTTTTATTTATTTAGTTAAATTTTTTATATTAACTGTCTTTCTCAATTTAATAGTGCTAGGAACGGGATATGACATTTGTTGGCATATGGCTTTGATGAGGTCGACTTTGGCTATTTGTGTTGTCATTGATGGCAACTAGAGTCTACAGTTTGATCCGTAATATTAGTTGCGCTTATACCGACAGAGAAAGCAAAGAATAGGACATCCGGTTGGTATGTTGATCCGACTACTTCATCGGATCACTATTTTGAAGTGTGGATCTCCGAGGAAGTTTTTTTAGCTTGTACGTTGTTCTATTGAAGAACTTTTGTGGTGTTTCATTGATCATAGTTTAAGTTAAGAGGTTCGGTGGCATGTTTTATGATCTATTTTTCATTGCGGATGACATGCTTGATGTGGTGGATCGCGGATGTATGTGGAATAATTATTTTGTTATCTCTTATGTTTAGAACCATGGTGCGGGTCCCTTCTATAAGTCTAGCCGACTTATGAAGGTATACTTCATTTCTAATTAAATATTTAAGGCCGACATGGCCGATATAAGCAAAGAATATTATATTTTGTTGAAACGCCGACATGTATTGAATTTTTTGTTAGCGGATATATAAAGAAGATCAAAATCATTTTAAGGAGAGATATAGACAATGTGTGTATGTGTGATGTGATGAGAGATGTATATGTGTGCGAAAAAGAGTAGAGCAGTTGATTGATTGAATATTAGTTGTACTACTAGAGGGTTTTCAACAGGAGAACAAAGCAGAGCAGAATAGATTTGTGTAGAAGGTCCAAAGTTAGATTGTGCGCCTTAGTGGAACTGAATCGAGGCATTTGTAGATGCCATATTCTCAATTCAAATTTTGTTGTAATCTATATCATAATTGTATGGCAATGAGCCTCTTTCTTGAGTAGTGAGCTCTAGGCAGTGCACCTGAATGCAAGTGCATTCCCCTCTTTTATTTTACTTTTAATAGAGTAAACTTTGTGGATTAATCTCCACCGTGGTTTTTCCCCTAATAGGGTTTCCACGTAAAAATATCTAGTGTTATGGTGATTATTGATGTGACTGCATGTTTTCATCTGTTATGTGATGCTAATGTTATATAAAGTTCTATTATTGTTGTTGATGGTTTTTAAATCTGTTTTGTAAATCAAAATTATGGAACATTGATTCACCCCCTCTCTCAGTGTTCCTTGCATCCAACAACATTAATCCAGAATTATGAGAATCTAATGTTTGGAAACTCTTGTGCTAGGATGGTGCATCTCAGGATGACTGCGAGGAAGTTAGTGATAAAAAATAAGCGCTACCTACAGGCCAAGAAGGAAAGAAAAACCCTTTTTCATACCATTGAGCAAACCAACCATCACAACGCCATTTGGCTAAGCAATATTGAGACATTCATCATGCTCTATTGGAAATTAGCCAAGAGAAGAGAAGGATGAGAGATGAAGCCAACTTCAACTATCTACCTCCTATCTCACTAACAAAATTGGACTCATTATCACTCTCTAGGGATATGCTCTTAGAATGTAGTGTTAGTCTAGCAATGTTGTTTAGGGACCCTTGTGTTATACCTATGTTTGGAATTGTTGTAATAGCCTCAAGTGGCAAATTGGAGGAATATGTTCCCCGATATAATGTATTAGAAGATATATTTGAGGGATACTACCCTTTTTGGGATAAAGATGAGCAAAAATTTGAGGGTTATACCCCACGTAGTTATGTATTAGAAGGCAAATATGAGGGGATACTCTCCTTTAGACTATCTAAATAGTCATTCTATGTAAAATTAAGGATATTGAAATCCTTCATCAATTTGAAATAAAAAACATGTTTTGTTTTGGAAAAATTTATGTAAAAGTTCTTTATGATATTCTTGTATGAATGATTGTTCTTTAATACTTGTAGAAAGTTAAGTAAAGTTTCTTAGATCTAATTCAATGAAACCTCTAGGTAAACTATTCTTGGAAAAATTGTTAGAACACAAACTAACATTGTGGAAAGTCAAGAAGTAGGACAAGGTACTAAAAATGTGGAAGCTAAGTTAAACTGCATCTTGTCTTTAATGGATGAAACAAGAGCAAGGATAGGAACCCTCAAACAAGAAGTAAGGGGTAAAGAAAGAAGTAGATCAAGAAGTCCCAAACAATGATGAGGAAGTACCCCATAATGAAGAGGAAGGGGAGAATTCTTGTGATCACACCCATTCTAATGAACAAGAAAATGAGGAGTCACATTCGAAGTCGGAAGGAGCTAAAAGGAAGCAATTGGCCAATGAGTTGTCCCGAGACATAAAGAAAATCACACCTCCTAAATTTAATGGTAGTGCTACTGGTGATGTGGTTGAAGCTTGGCTTACAAATATGGAAAAGTACTTTGAGATTAGAAATTATTTTGAATTTGTAAGGAAGCTAATGTAGTGGAACAACTTCCTACACTAATCTTGAGAGGAGAATAATGCAAAACTTTTACAAATTTTTAACAGTTACAAAAACTTGAAAATAAATAAACACAAATATCATGCATACCACAACACAATGATTTAAGTGGGGAAAACCCTTTTGAGAGAAAAACCTCACACTCCAAAAGCCATCCAATATATTATTTAGAAATCACAAAGATTACAATATACTTGTAGAGCAAGATTCTCACAGAAGTAACACCAACTAGAGATCCAGATGTAACATAGCCAGTATCAAACTCTTAGAATACATCACAATACACAATCATAATACAACACCCTCATAAAATAGGGTTGCCTTATAGGGAAAGTCAAGCCAACAAAAATATTGATTGTCAGATATGAGACATAATGATGAACGGTCTAGATTTACAATAATAAAGTGTACATAAAATTTGGCTTCCAAGGGTACTGCCCCCTGGACCCCCAGCCAAGGGATGATCCCCCTGGGATATCCCCCGTACCCCCCGGTCGTCGTCGAATGAACAATACCTTATGTATCAATATTAACTTATGTAATTGCAAGGTTGAGACACATTTTCCCAACAAAAGTCATTGAATCTGTATGGGGAGCTTACTAGTTGGCAAGAGAAGCATACAATTGGTGGATGAACAAGAAAATGGAGTTAGGACTCAGTTCCTTGAGGTTGACATGGAGCGAGTTTTTGGAGACCTTCTAGAAATGGTGGTTACCACAACTCTTTTATGATAAGAAGCTCATTTATTTCTAGAATCTTAAGCAAGGAGATTCTTCGATGAATGAATATTAGGAAAAGTTCACCTGTCTTTTGAGGTACGTACCCATGTACTAAAAGGATGAACAATTCTAGATAAGGAATTTTATCATGGGACTGAATGCCCAAATAGGTGGTGAAGTAGATTTACACGGTCTAGCAACCATGGACTTGGTGTATGAAAAAAGTGATTAAGCAAGAGCAGAAGATTAAGTCCATTTCAATTTATTGAGAAAGGAAAGTCATAGCTTACGAATGAAGGAAGCTAAATCCCTATGAATAGAATTATTCTTTGCATGATTTAGAGTTAGAAGTAGTTGTTCATGCACTACAGATGTGGAGACACCATCTATTGGGAAAACCCTTTGAACTCAAGACTGATTACCATGGTCTCAAATATTTGTTTACCCAAACTAATATTAATGCAAAGTAGAGAAGGTGGTTAGGACTAATATTAGACTATGATTTCAACATTAGTTATATCAAGGGGAAAGAGAATTGAGTTTTTGATGCTTTGAGTTGTAGGAGGCATATCTCCTCGATGGTGTCAATCCAAACTGACTTTAAGAGTCAAGTGTTGCAAGAATCCAAGAGTGACGAGTTCTATGAACAAGTCAAGCAAGCACTCTCAGATGATCCTCAAGATTGAAGTTATGAAGGGTATCACCTTGAACCAAATGGATTATTGAGATTTCAAAGGAGAATTTATGTACCTAAGTCTAGTGAATTAAGGAATTTGGTATGAAAAGAAGTTC
This sequence comes from Sequoia sempervirens, assembly GCA_007258455.2. Lineage (NCBI taxonomy): Eukaryota > Viridiplantae > Streptophyta > Pinopsida > Cupressales > Cupressaceae > Sequoia > Sequoia sempervirens. The sequence goes on from VDFB02032993.1 coordinate 114,107, forward strand.
ACAATGCACCATATTCAGGACATCATGGTGACACCAAAATGTTGGCTGAAGTAAAGCCATTATATTTTTGGAAGGGTATGAAAGGGGATGTTGCAGGATTTGTAGCCAGTTGTTTGGAATGCTAAAGAGTAAAGGCAGAGCAATGCCACCTTGCAGGTCTTTTATATCCACATGAAGTTCTGAAAAGTAAGTGGAAAGTCATTAGCATGAGCTTTGTCCAAGGATTACCTGTGTCAAGGAATAAGCATAATGCTATTCTTGTAGTGGTGGACAAGCTCACTAAGGTAGCTCACTTTATACCAGGAAATCTGGTCAATGGAGCTCTTGTGATAGCTTAGAATTTTGTGCAAGAGATATTTAGATTACATGGGATTCCTAAGAAGATTATATCTGATAGGGATACTTGTGTGACATCTAGATTTTGGAAAACCCTATTTTCAACACTTTGAACTAAATTGAATATAAGTTCTACTTATCATCCAGAAATGGATGGACAAATTGAAAGAGTAAATCAAGTGTTAGAAGACCTACGAAGGATGTAATGCATGGATCAACAATACAAAGGGGAAGATTACCTACCATTGGTTAAGTTTGCATATAATAAATCTTATCATTCAACAATCAAGATGACTCCATTCAAAGCATTATAATGCAGGAAGTGTTGGATTCCTATAAGCTGGGATGAGTTAGAAGATAGGATAAGCCTTGGGCTAGACATGTTATCTGAAATGGAGGAGCAAGTTGGAATTACTAAGCAGAGGTTATCAGAAGCTAATGATGGGCAAAAAAGTTATGATGATGCCAAGCTGGTACCGAGAAGTTTCCTAGTAGGAGAAAAGGTTTTGTTAAGGGTCAAACCTCATAAGAGTTATATCAAGTTTGGAAAGTCATCTGAACTAGCTCTATGCTACCTAGGCCCTTTTGAGGTTCTTGAGGAGATAAACCCTATAGCATATAGGATTGATTTGCCACTAGCTCTTGCCAGGATATGTGATGTATTTCATGTATCATATGTTAAGAAGTATACCTAAGGCGATAACCATGTTATTGATTGGAATGCTTTACATGTGTAGGGTCCAAGGGTGGTAATAATTAAGCCTCTCAAGGTGCTCATAACATGTAAGCTTCACTTACGAGTAGAGAGGTTCTGCAGTGCAAAGTCCAATGGGACTAGTATGCAAAAGATTTTGCCACTTGGGAGGATTATGCTGAGATAAAGTAAAATTTTCTGCAAGTCTTGCAAGATTTTGAAAACTCTACAAAACAATAAATGTTTTTGAGATGTGATGCTTTATGGATGATTAGTATTTGATGTTTTATGTTATATCCATGTTGATACTTAATAAATCATTGGGGACGATGATTCACAAGGGGGGGAATATGTTACACCCCAAGCTATATTACCTATTTATTATTACCTTGTTTGGTTAAATTGATTGAATATATGAATGTGTTTTATGGATCTCTACTTGCATGTGTTTTATTAATCTTTATGTGAATATGTTCAATAAATCTTAAATGAAAATACGATGAATGAATGATTGATGCACTTTGATATTTTATAATGTTTCTAACTATGAAATGTATGATGCATATGATTATGTTGTGTTTGGCTAACTACAATTATGATGTGCCAAGTTAAGTGCAAGAATAGGTTCAATTCTCCAAAAGTGAGGGGAAGTATCACTCAGGACAAGAACTTGGTTTGGTAACCCATAATGAGCTTAATTGAGCAATCACACACTCACATCCTTATTGGTCATAGAGATTCAAGTCAGTTTTGAGGAAAGGTAAGTAATATTTGTTGTGAATGTTGTGATTGAGAATTATGATTAAGTCTTGATGTCTAGTATCAGTATTTCCTTATATTCTTATTGTTGTATCAATGAGATATATGCATAGGACATATATATATGTATATGTGTACATGTCTACGGTAGACTCATACATGTGAGTGAATACGTACATAAGTATACGAAGGTAGACGTACCTACGCCTGCTCATGGATGGATCACCCATATGCATGGGGATACTGATTGGACTAAATTGACATATATATATATACATACATATATATATATACATATATATATGTACATATATATATGTACATATATATATACATATATATATATGTACATATATATATATATGTATATATATATATGTCATATATATATATATATACATATATATATATGTCAATTTAGTCCAATCGGTATATGATATACATATATATATATATATACATATATATATATGTCAATTTAGTCCAATCGGTATCCCCATGATATACATACATATATATATATGTATGTATATATATATGTACATATATATATATACATATATATATATATGTCAATTTAGTCCAATCGGTATCCCCATGCATATATATATATATATATATATATATATATATATATATATATGTCAATTTAGTCCAATCGGTATCCCCATGCATATATATACATATATATATATGCATCCCTTGTATGTATGTTGATTGGTAGGATTGTATGTATGAGTATTTTATAAAGATAATGAAATAGGATTATGCATATATGTATATGTGGTATATATGTGTGTGTGTGTGATGTTATAATAACACATATATATTTATATAATCATACATATACATATATGCGTAATACTATTCTTTATTTATATAAATAAGTTTTTAAACCTTATGAAATAAATATATGTATATACACATATTGATACACACACACACACATATATATGCATATGAATATATATATGTACTATGGAATGTATATATATATGTATATATATATATACATATATATAATATATATATCTATGTATAGTATATATATGAGATTTGAAGTTATTAATATAAATCATAAAGGGCATAAGGTAGCGCTAGTCATACTATAAGTAAAATGCAACAATGCATATAATATATTCCAGGGGTGCATGAAGCACACAACACAACTTTATGTGGTGAATAATCGAGTGCATAAAGTGAAACATGACCAAGTCAAACATTTAAAACAAAGCACATATGAAACACTACAGTTGTGTTAAGTGCTTAATAAGGGAAGAAAATGTTATGTGCAACAAAGAATAAGTCTATAGGCTGGGCCAATGAAGGTGGCGCCATATTTAGAAGAGGTTGTAATGCAAACTTGAAGCCTATGAATTCAAATAAGCCTGCAAATAGGTGTTTTGAATCAGTCAAGTGCAAGCTTGGCATTATTTTAAAATGAAATTTGAAATAGGAAAGTTGTGTTTAGCTTGCTATCCCAAACTAAGTTGACTCAGCCATGAAACTGTCATGTGTTGCAAACCTGTGAGTGAGTCATTTCATGAGGAAGAAAGGTTATAAATACTTGTTTGTAGCCTCCAGTTGCTCACAAATTAGCATAAATAGAGGTGCCCATTCTACCAAATTCTACACTTATCTTTTTGAATATCTTGATGTTGTTTTGTTGTGAGTTTGAGAGCTTGTGAGTTGAGAGTTATTTTGGTATTTTGTATTTGTGGTTATTGTGAGAATTTGTGAGAAGTTAGAAGAGGATAGTCAAGAGGAACTTGGAGGAGGGGTCAATCAATTTGAGGATTCATACTAGAAAGGAGTTGAATCATTTGGAGCTTATATAGGCATGCTAGTTTATGTTCCTTTGTCTTTATATTGGAAAGGATAAATTAGTTATTTACTATGTTAGGAAAAAGAGTGTTTTTGAATATATTGTGGAGTTTTTTTGAGATTGTGAGTTTTTTTGAGATTGTTTGTTTCATGGATATGCAATATGTTGTAGAACCTATTTTGTTGATTATGTCTTTATGTACCCTATAAATGGGAGTTTATGAGTGCAACATAGATATACTATGTGTAGTTATCTTCACTTTATGAAGGGAGTCTATGTTAGACGTATGTAGCATTACGCAAGATGTTGTTTAAACACTTTGTAGTATAGTCATATTGTTATGGTATGATTATGTGGGGTTAAACCTGGGATTGGTTAGATCCATGGGAAAGGGGTAACCTAGATATAGAGTATAATGGCCATCATAAACCAAATTGAGCCAGGAAGGTGGGTGAACGTGTGACATCTAGTTTAAGTTACGGGTAATGGAAACTTTGGCCGAAGTAGTGTAAGTAGCCATTGTTTACAACGTCGATTTTACTGTGATTCAGGATTACATACTAGGTATAGGAAGTTCATACATGTAAGTTGTAAGCACTATATGTTAGTCTATAAACGTATAGGACACACCACTGAGCTTAGAATAGGCTATGTTATGAGGTTACCAAGCCAATCTCTTTGTGATGGGTAGGGCCATCTTACCAGTTAGGTAGATGTGCAGGGGACCACAGTAAGTCCAAGGTTGGTGAAAAAGTGCTTGAGTGATGCTTCTCCTCTTTAGTTGGCGGCCAAGATTTGAGGGGGAACTCTTGGACCATTGTACTTTATACTTGTTGAAAGCTTGTTTAAGCTATGTATGTAAATTATATCCATCTCTATTGAAATTGAAGAGATGAAATATCATATGGAATTCATGTATCATCATTATTTGAATCAATGAAAGGAATTCTTTTTTTTTTTATCTGTATGAAAGGAATTCTTTTGTATGCAATGGAAAAGTTAGAAATATGTTTCAAATGTGCATTTATTATTTAGTGGAAAAGAAATTTTTATTTCTCTTAAGGGTTAGATGCATGAACTATTCACTTGTGGGTAAAACATAGGAAAACTTACTGTGTATAACAATGGGCATGTTATAGTTTTACTAACCTCCACATGTTCAAAGCAATATTAGTGCATGACTCGAGAGGAATAAAATAAATCAACTCTTTTTTGATGTATGTTAACTCTTTTTGAAATAATTCTACATTCTAATTCCATACACATTAGAGGCAAGCACTACTTTAGAATCATGCAAGCTCTTTTAAATTTGCACAAATTCATGCATTTTCAAAGCTAAAACATTTTTTTATTATAAGTTGAAACTTTAAATTTAGATGATTGCACTATAATTTTTGTCATACTTCCCCCTCTCCTCAATTCACATGTAATTTTTCAATGTAGAAACAATTCAAGGGTAGATACATTATCTATTGATCCAATTTTTTAAAATTTACAGTCTCACAAGTGGTACATATTAAATATAGTGGCTGAGACTCTTTAGATCCAAGTAAATTGACCTTTTTATTAAATCACATTTATTTTTGATGTATTTCTACTTTGACATGTAAGTACACATAGTTTTGTACATAAATTAAATTAAGGGAAAAATATAAAGTAAAAGAGTGCATATGCTATCACTTTTGCACTCTTGTTTTATGCCACTTTGGGTCAAAAATATTGGTGCTTCTTTATAGTATACTTACAGGCTCTTTTGGTGCATGCATTAACCCAAGAACCATTCCAAAACTCTAATATGCCTCATTAGTATTCTCATAACACCTCTAATACATTACTTGGGGAATTTCTAAATTGTTCAAGTAATTTTATCCCTTTAATAGAATCACAATTGTGATCTCATCCATCTTTGTCAAATTTAAAATATTTGAATTTAATGACCAACACTTTTGGACATGATTGTCACCCAAATTTTGTACACCAAAAAGGTTCAAATTATTTAATTATGACATTTATTTAAAGGAATCATCTAAAGGTCATTTTATCATGCAACACATTGAATCAAAAAGCAAGATAATGAATTTACACATCTCTCTCCAACACTTTTATAGGTTTAACACAACAACCTCTTTGTCTACATTAGCATTGGGATGCATCTTCATGATCTTTCTTACTTTTTACTATTAACCTAGTCTTATATCCCGATTAAGGTTCAAGAAAGTTTAGAAAGTGAACCCTTGCATTGAAATCCCCATGGCGATCTTTAGCACCACCCTGAATTTCTTTGCTTTATATTCTATTAGAAAAAACTTAATGCAAATACCAAAGAGCACTTTTGAAGCATATAAGATTGTAATAATTGAACAATATCACAACACTAGGAAGATAATGTTGTTGCTCAAAGTTGTGAATTCCCGAATCCCCAAGATTAGATAATTTCCCAAGCTAGGGGTGTCCAACCCTAGGAAGAATACCACAAAACCTATATTTAGGTTGGGCAACTATGAATAAATTAATGAGGTGGGCAAGACCTTCTTCACTTCTGGTTTTGTAAGACCGATGGTTTCCCTAAGGTGTTGAACTATATGATACTACAAAGATTGAAAAACTACCTTGTTACAAACCATATTCACTATATAGTATATCCCTATTCCTATTGTCACAATGTAATTATGTGTTGGTTTGAAAATACAAGGCTATACACCTTTATATAGTAGAAAATTCCACTAGAAAAAATGCTTTTAAATATGGTTATAACAACCCCTATTGCTAGTATGCACTTATATATGGGAGTTAAAAGAGACAACACAACTAGAATATATATAAAGCTTGATTTGTTAAAACATGTTAAAGTAATAGGATGAGGAGCACATTATAGACTAGTGTCTATATCTAGTCAGGTACAAAGTATGGAGTTCATATAAAGCATACAACAACTAAAGCTAGATAGGATATCTTAACCAAGATATACTCAAAGAATATACTTGTTGAAATGCACACATAAACTAGTTTATACAAACATAAATGAATAAACAACATAAATTATAGAACTTTATACGAGTCTATTTGATAATCCAAAAATAGACCTATGTTTTTTCTTTATTAATCTTTGAAGAGATACATTACAAAGGCTTTGGAATTATTTTATAGCCTTCTAGTTGACCAACTGATCAAGAACCCATCAAGACATTACATAGAGAACTCCTACAAACAATGTTGGATCTACTAGTTACATTTGTTCTTCATGATTATAGTGATTCTACTGCATATTTTGAATAAACACACATCAATAAAACTTCAAAATAATCCTACCCATAACTAGAGAATGAAACCCTAAGGCTTCCTACACTATTGTCTTCTTGTTAATTTTGCAACTATAATTATCTAATCTCCTTCAAATGAAACTTGGTACATCTTTCATCAAAATGAATGCATATCCTAGAAATAATGCTATAACAATTTGAAATCAGTGGCCCAAATGAATTCCCTCCAATATATAAATGCCTAGGATGAAGAGGGAACTAGAAGAAATCAATGTGGTACTTGGAGGAGTATGTAGATTTGTTGCGACAACTCCTACCATTAATGGTGAGTAGATGGAGAAGGTGAACAAGTGAGTGTGCCTACAATTTGAATAAATATTAAAATGTTTCCCTTTGAAATCATTGAGCACCATCAAGCCTTTACAACCTTTGAAACACTTGCCCTTAATTTTATTGGACCTTGGAAGATATAGGACTTGCACCTCCAATATGTACTATGATTCCCTCTTAAGTATGTTGGGCTCTTAGAGGTCACTGAACTTCACCATTTACTAATTTCTAGTGATTAGAACATAAACTATATCATCTTTAGCTAAACAAAATCATATCTTTCTTCTTATAAGTTAGTTTTGAAGTGAATTTGAGCAAGGTTTGAAAGATCTTTAGCTTGTTTAAGGTAGAATCTAAAGTAGATGTTTGGTTTTTTTAAGCACTCAATATGATTTGAATTACTCTTTAGCTTCTAATATTTCTCCACGAGTCATGTGTAAGATGTTATAATGTAGGCAAACGAATGATTAAATAACCCATGTAAAGTATAAGGATCCAAAGGTACTAGCAACAAAGGACTCGAGAGGCATTTGAAGGCTTTGAAGACATTGTGAGAAGCTACACTAGACTCCAACACATTCCAAAATTCTTAATAGGGTTCATTGATCATCAATCAATCCTGAATTAATGGGCCAAGTAACTATTCCATGCAAACTCCAAAGATCTTTCATAGTAATTAGATTCCATGTTGTGTTTCTCCACCAAGGTTAACTCTAGTTACCACAAAACTTTAGTGCCATTGCATTTACATTGCATGTTCTACATGATAATCAAATTAACAAACTGGAAAATAATTTCTTAATTCATGTGGGAGTATTAGAATATTTCCTATAAAAAGGGAAAAGAAGAAGAGGATAAGTAAAAAATGTAGCTTCAGTAAAATAGTGATATCTCCCTCATTTCTCAATGTAATTAAAAAGTTCAAAATGATCTAGAAATCTTGAAACATATTTGCTAAAATGAATTAACAATTTGTGATAAAAAATCATTGATGTACAAGAAATTGAGATTATAGGGAGTAGTTGTAGTTTTTTAGGAGTTTGAACAAATGTCTCCCCAAGAATAGGATATCAGATCCACATTCTTGGTGGATTGATCGAGTAGATTAGAAACAAGCATTTTATAAATGTATTGTAGACATTTGATCAAAGGGGGAAAGTAAGGGCCTATTCAACTCGAGGAAGTAGATTAGTTGTTAGGTTACTTTCTAGCATTGCATTTCCAAAATTTCTAAAGTAAATTCAATTTTTGCATGTGTGTTATAGAGTAGATTTAATTTTTGCAAATGTGATAGATTAAATTTGATTTCAACAAATTTTAAATTTAGTTGTTGTCAATTTTGTTTGTCAGAAGAATTTATCATGCAAATTTTCTCTTCCCTCTTGCATATAGCTATTGACACCACCTTAGATTGAAAATTAATTGACGAGGACTATATTGACCCTCATCACTTAGGATGAGAGTATGAGGTACTCTAAAACACCAAAAGACACCATTATTTCCTTTTGTATATTAAATGCCTCACAACATGTCAAACTTGGAGCATAACACATCCATTTTCAAAAGTATGATCAAATACACTATAATCATTTATGTGTTAGAGTGTCAGGACCAAGGAATCAAGATGGTGTATGACTCAATATTGAGGGATGTGAGTGATTGAAATTTAGACTTCGATAATTAATATAAAGAAGATTAGTAGAATTTCAAGATTTAGGTGGGTGGTGGAAATTGGTATCCAATTAAGGGTAAGGTTGAAAGTCCAATCACAAAATAATTAGAAAATTTTAGAATATAATGGATTGGAGTTCGATGAGAGGAAATGAATGAGAACTGATATCAAGGGATGGATGGATGATGAATTCCTAGAAAGAGGAAAGGACTTAGAATTTTAGTGGTAATTTTGGGCTTCAAGGCTCAAGAATGCAAATGGAATGTTATTGAGGGATGGGTAACAATGATATCTCAACAAAATGACACTTAGATAAATTTAGAAAGGATTTGCAAGTCATCAATATTAGGTGGGAGGGCATGTAGGTATGAAAACCCTTAAAATTCTAAAAGGCCAACAACACACAAAGCACCAGGGATAACAAAGGATAAAACTTAAACTTAGATTTTTTATGGGTATTTAAACACATTTTGACACTTAGGGGATCTATTTAAGATTTCTCAAATCAATTATCAATAAAGGGTGGATAAGATCAAATGTACAAATTTTGGAGTAGAGAAAAGCAAATATGACACATCAAATTGGGGTACCAAAATTAACTCTATTTGGGGATGCATGTCTCTTACAATAATGCCAAAAATTTAGATATCGTGGAGTAGGCCACAAAATTGACACAATAAAACATTACAAGGGATGAGGTTGAAACATTAACACACTGTCATGAACAACAAGGATGAAGATTACTCAAGAAATCAACGAGCAAGATGTCAAAGATAGAAATTTAAATGCACCAATCAAAATGAAGAAACTTTACTATTCACAAAAAATAATATTTTAAATATTAACTATACACAATAAACTCCATGAAGTCTCCATATAACCTTCTAAGGTAAAATGTGTGTTGATTACATTCATTAACAATTTGATAGGGGGCAACACATAAGGCATCAAACTTCCCATGTTTTCCCTTATCTTTAAATATGGAGTCCCATGCGAGGACAAGATCCCTAGTTTGAAACTCCCTCTTGATAGCCCTCTTATTAAATAGGTACTTCATTTTATGTTTCCCTAGCAAGCTTCTTTCACACGCCATCCTTCTTATCCCTTCAAGCTTAATCAATTCTTATACTCTTTGGGAAGATGAACTTTCTTCTTCCCCTTCAATTTTCTACATCAATTTGTAGACTAATGATTCAAGGTTGATTGGAAATTTGGCCTCCACACCATATACCAACTCAAATGGACTCTTACCAATAGCCTTCTTGAAATTTTTTATGTTTTCCCAAACACCGAACTTCAATTCAACATTCCATCTTTTATTGTTTGCATCTACAATTTTCTTGATGATATTTGTGATACTTTTGTTACTAGATTTAGCTTGTTTATTTCCTTGTGGATGATAAGGGGATGAATGTGTTAACAAGATCCCATATTAAGAACATTTATCAACAAAATCATTGGGGTCTTGACAAATAAGATCGTTGCCACAATTTTTTCCTAAACACTTTGATTCTTTGGATTGAGTCATCTTTTCTCCTTGACCCATAATCTACTCTTAGATCTCAAATGCCAATTCTCCATCATAATGTGCAATCAGGTGTAGTTCACAAAGAACACCAACCCTAACTCTCTTATTTCAATTCAATACATGTTTAATTATAATCTTTATCAACATAAACAATCTTAGTTAATCATTCTCAACCCCTTGTATATCTAATTTTTTGAATTATAATTAATTTATTAACCTCTATATATATTTAAAGAGTCATTTTATTTATGTTTCAAATATAACAATATTTTTTGCCATTCTACTTATGAAAATAATGATACTAAAATCAAAATCTCCCATAAAAAAATATTAATTCTCAGGCCCAATTGTGGATCTTGTACATTATTGAGGCAATTACCTACACAATATAAATTTGGAAATAGGTGAAGTGTTATAAATCAAATAATTTTAAACATGTAAAAATGCCTTACATAATTGATGTAGGTGTAAAGGATAAAAGTGGCAAGCACTTTTATCTTTTAATTTTGTGCCAATTTGTGTGGATGCTAGCTAAGACTCATTTAATGTATTAGAAAACACTAACCTTGAATCCATCACTCAAATCTACTTTATTTGTCACCTTCTAACGTGATCAACCATTTCATTAGGGTTTTGCTTCTCCAAGTTTGGCCACAATATATAATATTTGTGGCCTAGTCCTAATATGAATTTTAAATCTCTTTGAGGTTGAATTTCCAAGAATATAGTCATTATGCATTGCTTTGCGCACCAAGGTATTGAATTATGTGTTTAAGAATTGTATCTAAGGACATCATCCTAGTTTATTTAGGATCGTCAATTATTAACATCTTGCATTTTCATTTAGAGCAATTAGTCTTCATCTCATATTAGTTGAATCAACATTTACATTCTTGCTTTGCATGTTCTTGATCTTTGCACTCATGAAAGCCATTGGTGTCATATATCTATAATAAGCTCCCAAAGGTCCTTTTTAGTACCACCAAGCTTTAGACACAAATAGAAACACCAACAAATAAAAATTGAAAATTAAATCAACAAAAAATAAAATCATATAAGAATAAATTATCCAAAAACAAAATTACAACATAATTTAAACAAAACAACACAAATCTCAAAGTATCTCTCCTAATTTCCTAATCTTAATTCTAATACAAAATTCTAATTGTTAATTTTATATCATATCATTCAATTAAATGCATCAGAATTAACATCACACTCAAAACCACATGAATCTTCTTTTAACTATTTCACTTCTCAATCTATTTTCATTCAATTCTAAATCATTTTAATCTCAAACATTTTAAATTTAAATTTAATTTAATTAATATAAGATCTCGTAGGGGGTGGTTTCATTCTGTAGAATGGTGCAGATTCCTTCCTTGCACTTCATACGTCAATTATTTGAGACAACCCAAGGCATCCTTTTCAGAATCTGTTTTGCTCTGTGGACTCACTCAACTTTTATTAATACAAATCCAAAATGTATTTGCTGATTTGAAGTTGAAATCACAGAGCAACTTGAACGAAGGGCTGTTGAGAAGTAATTATCTCCTCGGATGAGCGAAATGTGGTTGCCTTTTATCGGGTTAGCTGTTTCTAATTTTTTTTTTTTGATTTGGTTTTGTTTGACATGGACGATCTCAGGTAAAAAGTTTGAAGTTTTTTCAATCTGGGCAAACGCATATATTTTCAACTGGGTACAAAATTGTACAGTTTTTATTGTGTGTGTAAGGATTTTACTTATTTAGTTGACTAATAGAAACATTTTTCAGTCAGTAAAAAATAAAATTGTATAGTCGTTACTGTGACAGTTCTGCACGTATGGGAATTTGTCGGTTTGAAGGAGAGCAGTAAAGGAGAAGACAGCTTTAACTTAGAGAAGTAAGATGCACCCAAAAGTTATTTCTAGCGATTCTACTCGGTTATTTCTCTTGTAATGCTAACTGCAGACTCTACTATGTTGTCAAAATAAGGCTATGGAAACTAAAATATCTTGATGAGTGCTGCTGGGAAAATTCAGGAGAGGCTTTTAATTCTTTTGTGGGAAGACATTTAAGCTAAGGGGGAAATTTTATGTGAGGAAATTTTATGGCATCTATATGGAAAGAGATGATCTAGAATCTAAAAGAATGAAAAGTGTGAGGCTCTTATTTTAAAGTATTTCTTTTCATCTGTTAATTGAGGGGTCTAAACTGGCGGTCTATTTCCAAGGAGCTCGAACAGAGTACTGAAGATATCCAAACTATTTAGCGAGCCCATACACTGTTAAACTATATTTTGTTACGGTTGTTTTGTTTTTTTCAATTCCATGTGACTCACTGTAGAACCTGGGACTGCATTCTATGTCATTCCACTATTAGGGAAGGTATCTGGTCCAATAAGAACCAGGAGAAGTCAATTATTCTCATACACATTCAATAAACCCATCTTCGTCTGAAACTTTCACTGGAATTTTTCATGTAATATTCATAGATGTGACGCACCTGCGCCGGTTATGTGCAATAAAGAACCGCTCGCTTTGTATGGAAAGCTACAAAGAAATTCCCGAATGAATTGGGGAAGAAGGGGCAGGAGGAATGCAGGCCCTCGAAGAAATGTTAACCAATTGCTTAGGAGATTAGAAGCCATTGAGGCCTGATTGTATCTAGATGAGTCCGAAGAGGAATATGAGAACCTGAGAAATCTTATTAGGCCAGTAGACCCTATGGAGAGATTGATTGAAGCCATGACCAAACAAGGCTCCAAGGTAAAAGTTTATATATCAGACTTCAAGGGTGAGCTCAACCCAGATTTATTCCTAGATTGGGTCCAAGAGTTGGAGAAGTATTTTGGAAGTAAACCTGGGGACGCGTCTCCAACATTTTTTGGGGCGTCCCATTTTTGAGACATTTCGGGGACGTGGGGACGCTTAGGGCATGTCCCTGGCTGTCCCCAAATCGCAGAAAAATGCAGGGGATGTCTTGGTAACTTGGGGATGTCCCAAAAAATTAGAGGGGACAGCTGGCCATCCCCGGGACGGTCAGGAGACATCACAGACGTCCCTGCCCATCTCAGGGATGGCTGGAAGTAATTTAAAAACAAAAACCCAATGCTTTAAAAAATGTTAAAATTGTGAAAATAGCATGCATCATGAAGGTTTGTGTGGTTTCAAAAGCCTTAATTTGTGCTTGGTGGTAGGAGCTCTGCCCCTAGACCCCAGCCTGTACTGCAACAAGGAGTGCGCCCGGGGCACTGCCCCTTGATCCCTTTGGAGGCGTTGCCCCTCGACCCCATTGGGGGCGTTGCCCTTCAACCCCATTGGGGTCTCCACTCCCAACCTCCACTAGTTATTGGGATCTCTTGTCACATAAAAAACTTGAATGCAATGAAGGATTTGGTAGTGGAGACCAAAATTGGCAACTTAGACAACTATCTTCATGATTATCATAATATCATTGATCAATGATGAAGTGTCATACTATCAAAGATTCAAATGTCATTATTATTATAAAATATAATATTATATGATTTATCAAATGTATTTTTAATTCTATATATTTTTTAAGATTTTTGCACACAAACTAAGTTTTGACATTTACTAATTTGTTCAACTCTCATTTGAACTCTCAATCTAACACAAATGTTATGTATTAAGAATTTAAGATTCTATAATGTATATATGAATGCTTTATCAATGTTATCATATGGATATTTAGAATTTTCCTATATATTTTAGATTTTCCCTATTTTTTATATAGCCGTCCCCTGCTATCCCATGCTGTCCCCAAAAATGGCCCAAAAAATTGGGGACTTCGAAACACTTCCCCTTGTCCCCTGCTGTCCCTGTCCTGGAAACTTGGGGTAACATAGGTATTTTGAGATAGAAAACATTGATGAGGATGATCCTAAAAGAGTGAAAATTGCAGCATACAAATTGAAGTTGCATGTAGCCTTATGGTGGCAGAACATTCAAAGTTTGAGAAGAAGACAAGGAAAGAAAATAATCAGACTGTGGCCTATGTTGCTGAAATATCTGAGAGCTCGATTCTTACCTTCTGATTACCAGCAAAAATCATTTAAAAAATTTCAGAACTTAAAGCAAAGGGATCAATTAGTGGAAGCATATACAGAGCAAATTATGAGGCTTCAAATACAAATAGATATTCAGGAGACTGAAGGCCAAGCTGCAGCCCGCTATGTTAATGGCCTGAAGTTTCAACTTCAAGATGATCTTGCTTTGTTGAAAACACCTATAGTAGATTAGGCTTATGAATATGCTTTAAAGGCAAAGGAGAAATTGAACCAAAAAAACAAAATGGTGAGTAAAAAGGGTAATAGAAATCAAAATAAAGGGAAAGAAGGTTCTTCAAAACATGCCATGAGTGAAGAGCTAGTAGAAACCAAGAATGTGAAGGCTGGCTTTTGAGGAAGGGTAGGCTTCATGGGTAGAGGATAAGGATGACAATCTTTTTCAGACTGGAAGTCCTTGAGATGTTTTGTTTGCAGTGAAAACTATAAGGCCATGGATTGTCCTCAAAACCCCAAAAGAGGAATGGTACACCAAGAAGGGGAAATGTTGGCACAGGAGGTTGAAGTTGACACGAGGGAGATTTTCATGCTGTGGAGAACGTTGATATCTATGAACAAGGAGGCCCTTGAAACTGATTGGAGGAGAAAGAGCATCTTTTGAACAAAATGTAAATGTAAGGACAAGGTGTGCAAGGTGATTGTAGATGGTGAATCTATCAACAATCTAGTAAATATAGAAATGGTTAGCAAATTGCAGCTTGCTTGTATTCCAAAATCTAACCCTTACAAGATTGCGTAGTTGAAGAAAGATCATAGTGTCCTTGTGGATAAATCTTGTCTTGTTGCTTTCAAAATTGGTCCTTATGTGGATGAAGTGCTATGTGATGTGGTCCCAATGGATGCATGTCATTTGCTATTGGGAAGACCTTGGCAATATGATTGGAAAGTTAGCCATCAAGGCTGGGAGAACACTTATGAGGTACAACATGAAGGAAGGAGACTGTTCAAATAATTGATGTTATGTATTAAACAGAGGTGCCAAAATTAGACGACTAGATGACCATTAGAAACTAATACCCTCCCTTAATGGGAGAAATAACAGAGAAGGCTGCCCCCTTCTTCTCAGAACGCTTCTGCAACAAAAGACAAGAGCCTACCACTGACACATGAATGAGGCTGCCACCAACCCTCCCAGAAATTGAGAACTTCTGGAAATGACAAAGATGATCACAAAACATCCAACCTGATGTTGGGTAATAGAACTGTCCCTCCCTGTAACCAGAGACATACCGAGAATAGCTGCCAACTGTCAAACATGATAGCTGCCATGCAAATCAAAATGCATGATGACATGCAAGAAGTTTACAACATCTACACTCCCAACAATTGAATTGATTTTAGGAGGGTAAAAAAATGGTAAAAACCATTCTACCAGAAACCAGAGAGCCCTCCCGAACTACAAAAATCCTAACTAGGGCATACAGGAGCAAACCCTTAATTTTTGAGGAAAAAATTATAAACCCTCCCATGATTTTTTCAGGCAAAAAAATCAAAGAAACCAAAAACCAAGTATAATATTTTATAGGGACAAGCTCAGACCAGTTCTGATACCATGTTCAAATAATTGATGTTATGTATTAAACAGAGGAACGAAAGTTCCTTAAATAGATTTACAAAGACGTTGTTTCTAAAAGAAACAAACGTTAACAAAAGACAAAATTAAAAACTATCTGTTGATGCGTGTTTTATGACTCACCAAGCACTCTAGAATAAAGAATCCAAAGACACTCTATCCTCTCTTGAAAAATTGCCTCATATGCTAAGATTGCCAAAAAGATCATACAACAATTCCAATGTTTCGTAAGTTGGGTGTGGATAAGCTCTGTGGATGATGTGATTTTGTCGGTAACACAAAGGGATTTACTCTAGCAAGTTACTTAGAAAGCAAGGACTTAAATGCAGTGTTATTTTTTTTTTTGAATTTTCTGATTTTAGATAAAAAAAAGCGAAAAAAGGGAGTAAGGGTTGAGGAATCCTATACTATTCCTACGAACTTAAGAGACAGTAAGGATTGAGTGAAACCAAGGAACAATACTTTGTTTCGCCACACTATATGACTACTACACAAAGCAAGTGCAATCTTTTGGGGATTTGTGCTTAAAATTTCTTCACTACAAACAACACCATCAATAGAACAATATCATTCGAAGTAAACAATGAAGCATCCACATCAAAAGCTCAGTCTAACTTTACGTATTGAATAGAAATCGTCCATCCAAAGAAAGTATGAGCAAAGTTTCACTAATCTTTATGATCAATCTATCATTCCCTTAACATACATTCAAATGAAATTCTAACTCAAATCTACTTTACGAGGAAGAGAAATATGCAACCATGCAACCATTTGACAATAAAAGGATTCAAAGCATCTCATGCATTATGAACTTTATTATCAAGAATAGTCTTTAGCAACAATTTCATAAAACTCTCTCTCTTATTATCTATGCTCTATATCATGCTATCTATCTATGAAAATGAGAGAATGAGGGGGGGTATTTATAGAGTTTCCTGAGTACAATGAACGGCCAAGATTAATCTGGAATTAATGGCAGAGATTAAAAATAAGCAACCTTAACTAGGGTTTCCCAAAATACAGTCAGTGATCAATGAGCTAACAACAAGTGAATTGAAGTGAAGAGCTAATCTTGGGGAGGCACATCCCTATCCTCTTTGGTGGCATTATACTGGATGAATTTGGAAACTATCGTGTCGACCTCCTCGATCGTGACAAGTGGCAGCGCATTAACCTTGAATTCCAGCAGATCTAAATCATCCGAACATTCTGCAAAAGCATCTTCCCATTCTGATTCCTGCTGCTGGAAAGTACGAAAGATGAATAGGAAGTTAGCAACCTTAGTCAAATTTTGTTTGAGGATAGGTCCAATAGTGGCGAAGAAGATTTCCTGAATCTTGTGCTTCAAGTTTTCAAACTGCAGGCTGTTTGCTCGCACAATGCCCTTCTCTAGCGCATCTGCAGCCATAGATAGAATCTTCTCCCAGATTTCTTTTGTCCTTTCCTCAACTCAAATAGTATCTGCCATTATCTTTTCTAGGATCTCGCTCCGTGTGATTAATGCCATGTACCAACTACCGAAATCATAAGCTGCACTTGGTGCAATTACTTTTCCGCTGACCAACTCTTGCTTCGGCATTCCTTTAAGCACTTTGAGACATGGAATGATTGTCTCGAACATCCTGAGCATTATCCCATGTTTCTGCCAATGTTGCAATTCTCGAGAGCAAAGAAGAAGTTTGCCTGTACGCCAATGCCAGTTTTTCTGCAAATATAGCCACCTCTTCCTTGTTGCTGATTAACCATTCCTTAGTCTCCTTGGCTATATTCTTCTCCTCTTCGAGAGTCTCCTGAGAAGTATTCATCAATGGAGGAGCTGCTGAGCTAGTCTGATTGAGAGGCTTAGTTAGATGCTGAATATACTCCTTAAGTCTTTCAACCTCTCGTTTATACTCTTTTTTCTTTGCTACCTCCTTCTCTAGCCTCGCTTTGATAGTGGCAACAAAATTATCCAATTCTTCCACCTCCTGTACTTTTGTGGTAGGGCCCAAATCGACAGTGGTAATGGCATATTCCTGGGGAGTAATTTCCTCCATCGACTTGTCAACTGTCGGTACAACAACTTGGACTGTACGATGCCCGGTTTCATCTTTATGGATGGTGGAGAATGTTTTGGCGGGCTTTCTTGCACTGACTGCTTCTAATTTGGCCAAGAAATCAACCATGTCATCTTCTTCTTCTGGAACATTTTCTAGTTCCTTCATCTTCAATCTCTCTTTCAGCCAATTGGGGATGGTTGGCTGCTCAGTATTGGGCTCTTCTTGAATGTCCTGTGCGCCTGGAATTTCTTGAATTCCTTTCAGGGTTGAAATCATTCCTTCTTCAAACTTGCTGTCCAAAATGTCAACCTCATTGTCCGATTCCAAAATCTCGGTGCCTGTGGGTGATGGAGGCTCATCATCTTCTGGCTGAATAGGGATAGGAGAGGGAATCCTTATATCTCCCAGAGATTCATCAATGTCTAAAATTTCATTCACATTCGCGGAGATAGCAGAATGAAGAGGCTCCGGTCTCTGCTGCTTCTTGGCAGGTTCCTCATTTGCAATTTCTTTTCCCTTTGTCTCCTTCCTTTTCTTGGGATTAGAGCTCTCGATTGGCTCGTCTCCTTGGGATGCTCCAGCGTTCGAAGAGTAAGATTCTGCTTCGCCCATTAGAGTGTATGTCAAAGGTATACCCTTCTGACGTAGTTCCTTAGTCTGCTGATCTGCCTACCTTTGTGAATACTTGATGACAGGTCTCATGAAGGTGGCCAAGTCAGAAATTTCCGGTTCTGACCAGCGCACGGGAGGAAGAGGCTGACTTCCGTCAAAACCTGGTTGTGTAAATTCACCATCATCTTCAAGTTGGTCTGGCACACGGAAGAGTTCTGTCATTCTGATTAAGCTGACAGGCAGTTTGGACCACAATCTTTTCGTAACATCTAATTCATCCACAACATTAGCCTAGTAATCCTCCATGTCTACTTTGTGCTTATATTTCTTTCCGTTCATGGTTCCGATGTGGTGGTGAGGATCAAAATTGGCTCTAGATCGGTACGATGTGAACGGATACCACTGCATTTCTAGTCTGGCACCTTTAGCTGCCTGTGCAAACGAGCAATATTCTTCCATGTTCCCAATGAAGAATGGGAAAGTGACGATAGCTTTCTGCTTTGGCCTTTGGATGTTTTGATAAGTCTCAAATTGCCTAAGAACTTCCAGTAGAATCATTCTGTGGGTGGGGTAGATGGGAAGCTTGAATGGATTCCCAGTGAACCTCGAAAACTGGATGTACCAGGATCCGTATTTTCTGATGAGGCTCTTTGCTTCATGTGTCAGCCTTTGATGCATCCCTCCCTACAGTATCCTCGTGATGTACATCAGGAATGCATCGTGCGCTCTTCTGAAATGGGACTTGGCGGATAGCTACAATTGAGGGTAACATTCATACACTTTGAATTCATTTTCTCCATTTCCCACAACACCTTTGCATATTAATCCGGAATATCTATAGGCTCTGGCCAATAGATAAATGACATAGGAACTCATATAAAATGACTTAGTCCTCTCCAGGTCACTGATCATCCTCGACCAGTTAAACATTCTGACTCCGGAGGTGATTTCCTCGATGAAGAAGTACATCCATGTTTCAAAGGGAGCGACTTGAGGACTGCCCATTATTCTGTTCAGGAGCAAAATTATATCACCATAATCCTCCTTAAAGTCTGTCCAGCGCAGTTTCTTAGGCATTTTCTTCGCGGAAGCTCTTGGCTTTTCCAACCATGTTTTGTTGATATGAGTTGCACATTGATCTGCCCATTCCTCGAAGATTCTTCTGGCTTCTTACTTTGTTTTATATGAAGTTCGATTATAATCAGGGATGCCAAATGCCTCTTGGATAGCCGGTTCTCCAAGATGCGCCAAAATCCTTCCATCAGGAGCGACAATTTGTCTTTCTTGTGGGTTGTAATTCCTTGCACATTCGACCATTAATTCGGCACACTCGATTGCTGGAGGAAATCTGGCAGCTTGGATGATTCCATTCCTCATCATTCGGCGGGCAATGGCTGTGGGCATAAGTCCATTCAATCCATACATTCTCTTTTTGAATTCCTCAAAATCAACATGTCCGAGGTCTGTATCTGTGACATTCTTCCATTTGGAATTGATCTTTGACTCCTATTGAACTCCCTTACTTGCGAATTTCATTGGTGCTTTCTTTGACGATTCTTCGGGGGTGGTCATCAACTTGCGAGAAAGAAAATACAGTAAACTTTCAATTATGATTTCTTTAAAATTTTCCTATGGAAATTCCAACTTTCAGCTTGCTGAAGGTTAAATTCAATGAAAAAAGCAAGCTGAGTAACAACACTTACTAAAATTTTCGGAGACAAAATGAAGATAGAAGTAAAAATAATTCATCAAACTTCGTAATTATACTTTGTGGCTGGCAATTTAACTTTAAACTTTGAAAATCTGGTCTTTATTGCCAAAAAAGAAAGCAATCCTCTGAAAATTTCGACCTTCAGCTCAAAGTTTCGCTCTTTCTCTTTCACCTTGAAAAATCAATTACTCAACTCTCAAAATTTCTATCTCTCAAAAAATCTCTCATGGAGAATTCTATCTCTCGAAAATTTTTCCAACTCTTGAAAAATTCTCTATATCTAGGAATGGAGAGAGCTAAACCTCTTCTCAAATCAAAATTATGAGTTGATAATGACTTGAAAATGCCTTATAAGGTTGAAAATTTCGATCCATTTAGCAGTTTCTCAAGTTCATTGAATGTGGACTCTTGTTTATCGAGGTAAGTTTCTAAATTTTTAGCTCTTCATCTTTATCTTCATCTACAATTTTGGAGTCTATCCTTTTGAAGCTCGAAATTTTTCTAAGTGTTTATCATGTGATTTTTTGATTTTCTCAACCTTTAATTTTTTTTATTTTACCCATGTATTCTTTATCTTGGCGAATTTTGCTTAAGTTAGTGGGTTTTTCTATCTTCCTTCTTCTTGGAAATTTGGACTTTAGAATTTTTTTCACCTTATTTTCTTCATGGTGGACTTCAAAATGGTATCTCCACATGCTAGGCGGACTTGGATAAAGTCTTTCCATGCTCTCCAAAGTTCAAGTCAGACTTCACAATCTTCTTTCCACTTTGCCCCTCATCCCATGGCAGACTTTCCACTTATTTTTCCATTCATCTTCTAGGCGCCTCATGACTTAGACAATTTCATCACATTTTGGGGCAGACTTTGAAGAAGTTTTTCCATCTCCTCTACAAGTCGGACTTCACCATTTTCTTTCCACTCTTCAACTTGGTATGGCGGACTTCATATCTATTTTTCCATGTGCTCTTGATGGTCTAAGCGGACTTGTCATTGTCTTGTTCCAAGGTAGGGCGGACTTGGCAAATTTTTTGACATCTTCTCTTCCTCTTCTCAAGGGCGGACTTGGCAAACTTTTTTCCACAATGCCCAGGCGGACTTCCTTGCCCTCTTGCCATTCTTCAAGGGCGGACTATACAACATTTTTGCCACTCCTATGTTAGGCGGACTTCCTTCATGTCTTTCCATACCCCATCAAGGCTTGGCGGACTTGTTAGCTTGATTGACACTTCCTCCTTAAGGTGAAGGCGGACTTTCCACTAGTCTATGCCATGTCTTCTTGGCTAGGCGGACTTGGCTTAACATCATGCCATTCTACCAAGGGCGGACTTCTAAGAAACTTTTCCATTCCATTCAAGAGCTGGGCAGACTTCCAAGAAACCTTTCCAAGTGCAGGTCGGACTTCTTCCATGAATCTCTTCAGACTTACACTCTTTCAGCCAAGAATCTCATGATTTCTCATTCTTTTTCAATGCCTTTTTCATCTGAAGGTCTGATTTTTACCTGATTTTTAATCTGTTTTTCATTCTTTTTCCAGATTTTTGCATGATTTCTAGTTGATTTTTACTGATTTTTGCATTCTTTTTATTGGATTTTTCATTGATTTTTGCATGCTTTTTCAATCTAAAGATGGAAACGTTGACTCCTCTATTGGTGGGATCTTGGCACTTTACAAAAATAGAAAGTTTCTAAAAATAGAAAAAGAAAAAAAGCAACTTTTTAAAAATAGTAAATCCTAGAATGGTCCAAAAGTGCCAAAAATGAAAAAAACAAAAAGCAAAAAACAAAAATCCTAAAAAGTAGGAAGTGTCCGAATCGAGTGAAAACACAGGCGATCCTCGTCTACAGGGTCTTCTGAACACTTCTACGACGTTTAAGCACAGTTTCAGGCTTGAATTCTCAACTTGGCTCGGGCAATGACTCTAGACTCTGACTTGAAACTCACGGAGTGAAAGAGCCTATGAAATTGCAATTCAAAACTAAACCCTAAAAACAAACCACCGAGGGTCCCCATTTACAATGGGGCGATGTGTGATAAGGTCACAACACTACCCTAAACTAACTAAATACGACTAGATGGCCATTAACTAAACAAATAGAAAGATATTATACTATTAGAGACATTTCCTAAAACCATGGAAAGAGGAAGCAGCATCTGAAGTAGTAGTTTTGTCTCTTCTAGTAGAAGTTAGATTCGAGCTTAAAGAGAAAAACGAAATTCAAGGTCAGCCAGGAGGTGAGATGGAGCTAGGTTTGAGTGTAAAGGAGGCAAATGATTTGAAGAGTGAGGTACAATCCAAAATTGATGTGGAGCTGCAATGAGGTTCAACTAATAAGATTACAATTGCACCTCAAGAGATAGATGTTGAAATTTCAGTGGACTATGATCTTTACTCTCATTGGATTGGAGGGGATGCTAAGTTGTGATAGTATAAGCTTGATCATTGAAAATATTCCAAGAGTGTGATCAAGAGTATGGTCAAAGGTGACTAACAAACTTAGTCTCAGAGCAATGATACAAAGTATGATTGGGACAAGGGGAAGAAGTTTAGTCTATTGGTGATAGTAACAATGATTATTCTGCAGCTTTGCATTAGGGACTTTACCTAGCTTAACCTACCCAACTTAATGGTGGAATCAGTACTGGACTCTTGACCGTGGAAGAACATGGGGTGGAAGCTTTAGTGGTAGCTCAAATTGTGCCAAGGAATCCCAAAAGAATACTTTGAAGACAAAACTACTCGAAGGCCTGCAACCTTGTACTGTTGGCAATGTAGTACGTTTCTTTTGAAACAGGAATTTCAAAATTTTAAACAACTTAATGGTGGAATCAGCGCTGGACTCTTGACCTTGGAAGAACATAGGGTGGAAGCTTTAGTGGTGGCTCAATTGTGCCAAGGAATCCCAAAAGAATACTTTGAAGACAAGACTAAGGCCTGCAAATTTGTACTGTTGGAAATGTAGTATGTTTCTCTTGAACCAGGAATTTCAAATTTTAAACCTGGGGAGGATGATGTAACTGCTGTCTTTATGGTGGGGCCCTTCTCTCTCTTGCCAGTTACCTTTTTTAAAGTTTGTGTTGAATTTTGTTTTGTAATGGCCTGTGGTGGCAGCTGTTGTGGGCTTATTTTGGGAGGGGGAGTGGGCAGGGGATTGGGGGTGCTGTCCCTTTTAGAGGTGCTCAGTTTTTATTTTTGAATATTCAATAGGTATTTTTTTTGGTTTCCTGAGCAGAGTTTTCTTTTCTGGATGAAAAAGTGGTCGGATATCTGAATGGCTTAGGCTGTTATTTTGGATTGCAATGGTAGGTGTATTTAGGGGAATAATGTAAGAATTCTGATCACAGAAAATCAAGAGATATTTGGTTTTAAATCTTTAAGGTGTGTGTGGTGATCTTTGGCATTGAAGTTGATGGGATTGAGTGGTGTAGTAGTCTTAATCCGACCATTCTAAGGCCTGTTGTAGTGTGTATTCCATTTTTGTATTGGTTTAGAGTATGAACAAAGGCAGCAATGCCATGCGTTTGGGTACTTGAGCATGTTTCCTTTCTCTTTTAAATTTTTGTATCTTGTCTTGTTACCATTTTAGTCCTGAGTAAGAATTACAAATAGAGTATTATGTTGGATGTGATGTGCAGGACAGGGTATATGTTTTCTTGAGGCTAGCATGTAGGACCAGAGGCTGATCTGCATCAGAGCTTTGCATCAAATTGTATTAAAGCGCAATATGGCCTAGAGAGCAGTCTAAATGAATTGGGCTAAGAGAGGCAGAAGGAACCCAGGGCATAGGAGAGGTGCCCATTAGATAAGAGGCACTTGAAGGCCAGTTGAGGCATGAGGACTCAAAAGATGGATTTAAAATTCAAGGGGTCTAAGTTGGAAACAATATACCCTTTAGACAGGCTTATTGAAGCCATTTCTAAGAAAAAAATTGGTGTGAAATTTGAGGTTTCAAATTTCAGAGGTGAAACCAAACCCAGATACATTCATAGACTGTGTTTGAGGAATCAAGAGTTAGAAAGGTGTTTTGAGATGGAGGGCATTGATAAATATGACCCTAAAGGGTAAAGCTTGCAGCCTCCAGGATGAAGTCTCATGCTGCTCTATGATGGGAGAATTCGAATGGTACTTGGAGAAGATAAGGCAATGAAAAAAATTCAGATTATTTCCCAAGATGCTGAACAATTTAAGAAGCAGGATTTAACTTTTTCCTTCTGATAATCAACATAAAATATTTAAGGAGTTCCAAAATTTAAGACAGAGTAATCAATATGAGCACCTACTGAGCAATTCAAGACTACAAATCAGAACTAATTTATAAGAAGATGAAGAAAAAGTAGCAGCTTGTTACATTAATGGACTGTGTTTCAACTTCAGGATGAGCTAGCCTTTCTCAAGGTGAATGCTGATCTGTGCTGAGCTCAAGAGATGCACAGAGGACAATCCGCAGATTAATTAATAGATGGACCTAGCCTAATTAATCTGTAGATTATATTGAACATGCAATGGAGATGAAATAAACATATGTGGAGTTACCTTTACGCATTTAATAGAGACAAGATATAACAAATGAATCTGTTCTCTTCATCTTGAATAGGCTATGTTATGTTAGAATATTAAAAGTCATGCTGCAGTTAGAATTCAAGGCTGTTTTTTATCTTGCTGGCCAAAACCTGAGGAGGATTGTGTAGTATTTAGTATGTATACAAATGAGGGAGTTTGTATAGCCAACACGTATCTCTTTTTGATGATGATCATCTAACTGAGGAAATGAGAATGAAATATATTCCAATGGTCACAAGCAGCAGATGGTTAAAATATTTAAATAACTATTCCTTCCTTGGCTGTTGGCTGATCTGGGACACAGTTTTGTTTTGCTATGCAGATGTAGACTGGTGTTTCCTAGGGTAGTGCAGGTGGGGCCTGATCAAATGATGTCTATTATGAAGGGTTTTGCTGTATTATGCAAGCTGCAAAGTTTGTGGTATTATGCAGTAGTGCTATGCAATGCATCGACTGAATGCTGTGTAAGGTACTAATTCAACTTCATGAGGTACAAATATGCTTTGGGAGGTGTAAACCTGATCTTCTGGTGCTAGAGAGGTATGGATATGCCTTGGGAAGGTGTGAATTCATAGAGAGTTCTAGAAGGTGCAAAGTTTGCTAGCCACAGAGTTGTGAGTTGTGAATCTACAATGTAGAGAATGTGAACTTCTCAAGATGCAAGGGTGCTTGTGTTGCGAGATGTGAACTTCGAGCTTGCTTGTGCTATGAATGGTGTGATACGAACAAGCTTCCTATTGAAGAGTTTTTATTCAAGCATTGTGGCATTTGAATAATGACAAGAATATCACTGCATGAAAGTTGTCTTGGGTCTTGCCTGCTATGCTTGGATAATTTTCCCTTTCTTGAAAAGCAAGTTCCCATTGCTCTTATTTTGGAAACAACAAAAAACCCTGGAACTTTTGTGTGTTTTCATTGAGCAAAGGTGAACATGATGAGGCAAAGAGTAGAGAGACCAGTGGCATGTTGTTGTCGATGGATCTAGTCCTTGAGAAGGAATGTAAGATTTATGTTGCATCCTTTAGAATAGATTTATAAATGTATGTTTGTTCTTTGGTGTCATGTAGACACAATTATCTTTCATTCTCATGCAGCTGTGTGGCGCTTGCATCCCCCAATAGTGAAAATAGAGTATGGTGTTGTCCAATAGTGTACCATTGCTCATAGTAGCTTGGTGTAGAATCTTATATGGATGCTTGTGAGTTTTAAGGATCGTATTTGGTATTGCTGTATTCTAACATTGAGTTAGGGTGTGTGTGTGTGTATCCATTGACTCCTTAAGAGATGCGTATGGACTAAATATATGTAAAAGTAGACTTTATTACTAATGCCGAGGGATGTATGTGGTTTCCTTGTGCTCTAGTGCTAAGAAAGGGCAATGTGTTTGGACACTTTTGGGGTTTGCAAAGACATTCCCTTTTTGCTGTAGTAGATTGTCAAGCTACTATTGTTGAGCCGCAAATTCAATTGATTGTGCTATAATGCTTTTTCCTAGTTTTTGGCACTTATTTTGGGTGGATCATGGATTATACGAAATTTTAAGCACGAGAGACAAGTTTTTGCATTGTTCAAGAGTATGCCATTGTTCCTAAAAGATTGGTGTAGAACTTTGTATGGGTGCTTGTGAATGCCAAGGTATGTATGAGTTATCCATGTACTCAAACACTAGGGAGGGGCTCGTGTGAGCTTGTTACGTCTAATTAAGGGATGTACAAGGACTTCTTGTACACGAGAGTGGATTATAGATGATGAATATCCATGTTTGATAGAGGTCAGTTGCTAAGGAATATAGTGAACTTTGCAAGTATGTAGCTTGGATACAAATATATGTGAGAGTTTGTTTAATACAAATGATAGTCAAGGCATGGTTTCTTTTGCATGGTAAGAGTGAGCTTTTGTTGAATAGAAATGAGAGAAGGAATCCCTTGTGCTCTAACTTTGAGGAGAACCATGAAGCTTCTTGTGTTATGTAAGATACATTGTTGCAACCATAGCAGCACAAATCTTTTGGGGAAAAAATCAGCAAACCAAAGTATAAGATTTTTTGAAAAAATGGGGAAAAATTGGATTTAAAAAAAAAAAAACATAAAATTTTCTAGAAAAAGAGACAAAAACCACTTGTTTTGGAATTTTAAAGGCATTTCCATAGCATAGAGAGATTAAGAGCAAATAAAATAGAGAGTTTAACACATGAATTGTAGAAAATATATATTTTTTGTTTATATTCATATCGCTCATTGCATTACATTGTACAAAGAATACTTCACAATGCATAAATAATAACTAGATGCTGACAATTGACAAAATTTCAATTACAATATAGTTTGTGTAAAGTCAACTTGTAAACTAAATACAAAGTTCCAAAAAATCAAATGTAGCCAATGACTATTGCTACTACAAATAGAGCTATGCTAGAGGGCTGCAGGTCTTGATGATGAAGCTTCTGGGTCAAAGCCTCTCCTAAGTCATTTGATCTCATGAGTGTCCAAGTTGGCTTGCATTAGGATCTCAAAATCAATAGGCTCAAGAAAATCATCATCACCAGCAATCCACTCAGACTCTGGATCAATCTCATCAAGATCAGTTGGCTTGTCATCCTCAATAGTACCCGATTTTGTCCATGTAGAAATAAGTCTTGACCTTACAATTGAAAAACATAATAAATACAATTACAACTATGATTGCAAGTATATTAAAAGTCTAACCTTGAGTTTTCTTTAGCTTCAAGTTGAGGTTGTGGTGAACAAACACTAAGTCATTCATCTGTTGTTGTGTTAGGCGGTTGCGTTTCTTGGAATGTATGTGTTCAAAAGCACTCCATGTACGCTCACAAGCAAATGAACTGCATGGCTGGCTTAGAATGTGTCTCGCCATCCACCTAAGATTTTTGGTTTCGTGACCAAAAATATCCCACCCTTGCATTGAAAAACACATTATATGGAGTTGATATCATATACAAATATCTTAAAATCTTAACAGATTTAATGATCACGTCTACAAAATAGAGAGACTGTCAAAATTTTATAGACTCTACTTGCCTTCCACGACAGCCTTAGATGAGAGAAAACCCCTTGCTTGTACATTGGTAACTTTTCCATAGCTGCTTGCAATTGTTTTGTGGTAGCAAACATTTTTTCCATGCATATGAACAAGCCCTGTGTAACCTCACCATCATCATGTTTGAATGCAGGAGTTATAGAACAACCTTGGATTATGATAGTATCCTACAACATGGAGAGGAGAATGCATCTTTCAATCCCATCTTCTATCAATTATGTCCCATAATGGCATATACTTGTCCCTGTTATTCTCCATCCTACCCCTCATCACCTCCTTGGCCCTATCCATGGCCTCATACAAATATCCCATGGGAGATTTATCCCCATCCACTAGTCTCAAAACTTTTACTAGAGGCTTTGGAAATTCTACAACTTGTTTAGTTGTATCCCAAAAACTAGTGGAATAAATGTACTCTGCCATTGCTATGCCATCTACTTGATTTGTGAAGCTAGAATCCATCCACTCATTTGAAACAAACATTCATTTCAAATTCATTTTTTGTTGGCAAATAGTTTGTAGTGCAAGGAAGTGTGTTGCAAATTTTGTCACCCCTAGTTGAACTAACTCCTTGCCCTTTGTGAAAGAGCGCATCATACACAAAACCCTTGTGTGATTATAGATAATTTTGGCAACTACACGAGCCTGTTGCAATACCTCAACCCATTCAAGTTTTCCAATGTCCTCTAGGGTTAGATCAAGGCAATGTGCTACACATGGAGTAAAAGATATGGAGGGGTATTTGTCTATCAGGAGTCTCCCAACAACAACACAAGCAACAACATTATTTGTAATAAATTGAACCACATTTTCTGGCCTGTAATGTCCCCATTTTAAGCACTACATTTTCCAGTGACTGTTAGCCTATCTTCGGATGCCCGTAGGCTAGTCAGAAGCAGAAATTAGGGTTTCCTATTTTCTAGGAGGATACTTTGGTAGTTTTGGAGGCTTGCATGTTGGAGTTTTGCAGTTTGGATTCTGGATTCCTTTTGGGTTTTCAAAGAGCTTCTTAGTGGTGTGACATGCAATTGAAACATGTAACTTTTCCGGACTTACTATTTTTAGTAAGTTCCAACGACTTTTCAAAATGTGGTTAAAATGCATTTGGACTGTAATGTCCCCTTCTCATCAGTGATCAACTAAGTTGCTCATTAGCCTATTCCAGAGGCCTGTAGGCTCGTTGAGGTAAAATTAGGGTTTCCTTGTTTGGAGGTTTGAGGCATTTCTGGGTGTTTACTATTTATAGTAAATACTATTTTTGGCAGTGGTCCTGTTGGTAGTGCTTTAGTATGTTTCTATTATTGTTGGAGCAGTTGGTAATTTTGGTGCAGCTTTCAAAATGCAGTATTTGTTGGCAATTATTTAATAAAAGGCAATTAATTTTATGTTTCCTTGTTGACCCCTTGGCCTAGGAAGATAACCTCAAGTTGTGTTTAAAGGGTGGACTTGAAGGGGGATGCCCTCATAAAGGAAAAATTAAATATTTAATGAAGTTTTAATTGCCATGAAGTTGGATGCCTTTTTGAGAAGGAATTAACAACTTTGGAAATTTTAAAAGTCTCAAATGTGACTTTTGGCTTACCATGAGGGAAATTTGAAGAGTCATCTCTTTCTCTTTAAAAATGTAGCTTTGCTCCAACATTTGGTATCCATTGTTAATTGCTAAAGTTATGCTGTCGAAATGACATTGTGATTATTTCTTCGAGGGATGCTTACCTCCTAGATTCCAATCAATTTCGTGTTTGAGAGACAACACCTAATTGGTTTTTATTGCTGCTTCTTATTCAGACTAGCAGATGGAGCTCAATTGTTGAAGATTTTGGAGTTTTTCTCAGTTTTGGTGTTGTTGATATTACTACAGCTGAAAGTGTTTTTTGTTAATAGCTTTTTGAGCAAATTAAATATCATTCTGGGGATGTTTGCAAAGTGGTTCTAGACCCAAGGCGACCCCTTCCACAAGAGATTGGAATTTATTTCCAAGTCTTTGATTTTATATTGCAAAATCGCCCTAGCTTGATGCCGTACCATTCAAGGAGCATTGGATTTCAAGCCAATAAATTAATGTTGGTCTTTTGTGGCTGTTTCTTCATCTTGGTTTGGGTGCCCATCCTCTAGTTGACCATTGCATTTGATTTCATTCAAATCAGAGGTATTTGATGAAGTTATGAGCATTTCATGGTGTTTTCTGTTTGCTGATCATAATTTCCAGAACTCATATTGCATTAGTTTTCTGTTTTTGGCCTTTACTTCATCATTTGAGGGAAAAACATTGTAAAACATTCATTCTTTTCATCTTAGCATTATTCTGTATCATTGTAATACTTGTAATTTGCAGATTCCTTGATTGTAAGGTTGAGATTTAGTAGTACTAATCCAACCATTGTTATTGCTGCAATTACTTGTTAAAATTTCACATTAAGTACCCCTGGATGGTTTACCGCTAGTGTGGAGAATGAATATTAATCTCTCTTGTACCCACTGTCAAGTGGCGAATTCCCACTCATGAGTGGATGCCCGCCGCAGCGGATGAATTAGTTAGTTTGAAAATTCTATGTCTGGTTATCCGCCTAAGTTCTTTCCAATTTTGTAATAAGTACTCTGTTGTACCCCAAAATTAAAATTTTTGTTACACTTAGATATTTTGAAGAAATGAGTAGAAGTCTTGTTAAATCAGTTAAAAAGGTCAAAATTTGGGTGTACATGTCTTGCATGAGGGGTCGAAACACAAAATTTTCAATTTCTGACGATCTGGGTCTGCTAAGAACAGCTTAACCTACAAAACCCAGATCTCAGTTTTTCATCCCTAAATTTTAGGAAAATAGTAACGTTTTCTGGGTTTTTCTGGGTTTCTTAAGAAATGGATACTGGCAAAACTTTCTAAAAATAGAAAGTTTCTAAAAATAGAAAATTGGTCCGCTAGGGTTCAAACTGATTTGATTGGCTCAAAATACGTCCACATCAGACTGGTGCAGTCAGAATCTCGAAATGGTCAGTTTTGCCCTAGTGGGTCTATTATGCTTTTTCAGAAGCATATCCGGAGCTCCGAGGTCATCAATGGAGGTCAGCCGGCTGCCAGGCGTCAGATTCAACGTTTGAAGCATTCGACAAAAGATGAAATGAACATGCACGAAGAACGAGAAAGAAAATTGAAAATTCATGAAAATTTTCTAACACTGGCAAGTTTGGGCGCCCTTGTTGAAGAAGGGCGCCCATCTTTTTATGGCATCAAATGTCAGAATTAGGGTTTTCGCCTCCAGTCAAACTTGTTCAGTTCTCTGCCAGCTCCGTGATGGATTCAGCGGTGCGGTTATCAGATCACTCAGTCATCCGGAATTCAGCGTCAAACAGGGGTATCCAAACTAAAGTTGATGCGAAGAATTAAAAAAAAAAGATCAAAAATTGACTAAGTCTAGTAAGTTTGGGCGCCCCAGGTGAAGAAGGGCGCCCAACTTTTTGAGGCACCTTCTCCAGCAGTCAGGGTTCAAAAGTATGCTCGATCTCTTCAGTGTTCAGCTGGCTTCGACACGCCTGTCTCCGTCAAATCATTCAACTGGCCAATCTCCAGTAAATTCATATCGAAGACGAAGGTTTAGAATGAAGGTTTCAAACTGGAAGTCGAAAATCATGAAAAAATGTCTAAGTCGGGTAAAAGTGGGCGCCCTTGGTAAAGAAGGGTGCCCAAGTTTTCAAGGGGTCTATCAGATGAATTTGCAGATAAGGCTCTAACACGATCTTGTCACAAATGATCCGGCTTTCCAGTGAGACACTCAGCACGTTGATCGAAGGTCGTAGTCGCCGGATATGAAGCACCAAACAGAGGGTCCGACGAAGGCTGAGAACGAAGTTTCAGAAGTAAGCAATAGAAAGACAAAAAATAATCTAAGTCTGGGTGAAATGGGCGCCCCCAGCCAAGATGGGTGCCCAAACTTTTGAGGGGTTAAAACCCACTTTTTGGCGAAGATCGTTCCAGAAGACCCCTCTTCATATTTCGTTAGCTTCGCGATGAGCATAGTCTTCAGTCGATTCGACGCCCGAAGCTCCAGATTCGATGAGATCGTCTGTAAGAGAAGAGTTTATAAAGAAATTGAAGATCAGAAAAATGGCTAACACTGTGAAAGTTCGGAGCCCCTCGAAGGAAAAGGCTCCCATGAATTTGAAGGTCAAGATCAAGTTTTTAGCCAGAGGTGACTCCAGAACTTCTTTCTCAGAATCAGTCAAGCTCTATCGTGAAACCTTCAGCTCGCCTGTCGGATCAATCTGCCAACGGGAAATCAGAGGCGAAGTAGCATGTCAAAATGGTGAAAAGTTGAAAATATCAAAAATAAACCAACACTGGAGGAAGTGGGCGCCCCAGGTGAAGAAGGGCGCCCAAATTTTCATGCCTTAGAGAAATTTTTGAGATTTTCAAAAAGTTTCAAAATTACCAAGTGAAGGATGGCGTCCAAGTTCAATGAAGTTGAGTTTTAGGGTTTTGGAAATAAAAGCAAAGAAAACAAAGCCTAATCCAAAGCCCTAAAGTCTATTTAACATCATTCTTTCATGTATTTTTCATTATTTTTGCAGGTAGCATCCAGAGGAGAAAGTTGGAGTAACAAGTTTGAAGAATTTTTGTGATTCAAGAATCCATAGTTGCTGGTTTTACATCAGATTTTTCAAATCAGCAAGCATAAACCCTTGCTTTTTCAAGCTTTGTCATCCAGAAGATCGAATTTTTCAAGGAGAAGGCCAAGGCATTCCATTTTTCAGTCATCTGGGTCTTTTTGTCTCAATTTTCTGAAGAATTTTTCAAGAACTTCATCAAGTTGCAGCAAGTGCTTTTATTTTGCATGTCAGTAAAAACCTCAGTGCATTCAAATTTCAACCCTCTGGGTCTTTTCTAATCAGTCTTCTGAAGAAAACCCATATCACAACTTTTTTCAAGAAAATTTCAAAACCTAGGGTTGGCTTCTTTTTCGATCAACCGTCAGGGTTTTGCAAATCTAATCAACTGGGTCCATTTCTAATCTTGTTCTGAACAAAACCCAGGTGCCAGCTTTTTTTGGGAAAAATTGAAGAAATTAGGGTTTGCTGCTTTTTCAGGCAAAATTCAAAATTTTCAAAAACGGACGATCTGGGTTGTCTTGCATCGGAATTCTGAACAAAACCCATATCTCATAAAAATTTCTCAAAAATTTGTCCATTGGAGCACAAAAATCAGCATTCTAAAAATAGAAGTTGCTCAGAGACTTGTCAGAATCAAGGCGAGTTTACAGTCATTCTTCGAATTTTCTGAAATGGAGTACACTCCCAATGTTTTCAAGACTAAATCAGCTCTCTATCACGATTACATCAAAGCTATGAGACGGACTTGCATCATATCAAGCGATTGTTGTTGATCTACCGCCTTGGAGAGTAGGCAACACCTCAATCAGAACACAGGACATTTTTGGACTCCTGCTTGGCAACGTCAATTCCTATGTCGATTCAGTCTTGAGTTACGTGGTGCTTGCAGTAAGCATTACAACCCGGCTTGTGGAGTGTTGGTGTACGTTTTATCATCCACGAACACACATAGAATAAAATGTCCAAAGACACTCTATCCTCTCTTGAAAAAGCACCCGCGTATGCTAAAGATGTTGAGAAGATTATATGGCGATTCCAAGGTTTCTTTTGTCAGGGCTTGACGTGTGGATAAGCTCAATAGGCATTGTGATTTGCTGGTAATACACAAAGGGACTTACGTTAAAGAATTCTTCACAAGTTTGGGACTTGGCCAGTTTATCATTAGGAAACAACACAATTGGGACTGTTTGGATCTCAAGAAAATAGCAAAAGATAAAGGGTTTGAGGGGGGTCTATTCTACGCCTAAGAATTCCAGAGACAATAAAAGATCCGGTGAAGGGATGAAACCACACTTTGTTTCACCTCCTGCTGGACAACATACGCAAAGTGAGTGCAATCTTCAAAGGGTGTGATAATGATTTTCAAACCTCGAATGAGGCTGAAGTTAAGCTTCCACGATTATAAGCTCAGGCTAACTTTACGCATCGAATGCAAATCATCCATTCGAAGAAAGTATGAGCAATACTTCACCATTGAATCAATACGATCAATCTCTCATTCACTTAACCAACTTTCAAAGCAAATTCTACTTAACTTAAATTCTAACTTTAATCTATGGTGGAAGAAGATATGCAACCTAAACACTATTTGACAATAAAGTTATTCAAAGCAAATCATGCAAGAGCTTTGATGACCGGCAATCTCAATGCAACAATCTCATACTCTGTCTCCACCCTTTACAAATGAGGCGAGCTCAATTTATAGGCTCTAATTACAATTCAATGGCCAAGATTGATTTCAAATCAAAGGCCGAGATTACAAAATAAAACCCTAATTAGGGTTTGTCACAACCAACTCCTTCTCGACCAATGAGAAAATTACATTCGAGGACACTTGTCCTTTTTGCTAAATATAAATCAAAAATAAAATAGAAAGTTGTTGCATGTTGATTCAAAACAATTTGATTGGTTGGAAGATGACGAGGCACCACCTCAGCGTGTTGGATGCCTTCCTTGGTTGCTTCGTTTTTCTTCCACGTGCTTGCCTTAGAATATTTTCCTTGCCGATGACTTTGTCCTTTGCGCTTGTTCCTTCCTAGCTTAGATCTTGGAGCTCCTTTTGAGACTTTGATTTCTTCTTCTTGCCTGTACTGGAATCTTTGAGGTCTGGAAGTCTCCCCTTGGAGCAGGTGTTTGGACTTGAAGTTGGTTGCTTCGAAATTCCTCCTGCTTGAACTGGGTTGATGTTATTCCTTAGGATTTCCTCTGAATTCTCAATTTGTATTAGAAATTGTCCAAGTATGGAGATGTGTTTGGAACGCTCTTCTTGTCACCATCTGATTCTGATTGGAAGCTTGTTTTTAATTCTTCAGGAGATGAAATCCCTCAAGAAGTTGTCTTGATTGCTTCCTTCAAGTGCCTAGAATTTGGAGAAGAATGCCTACATTAACTGCATACAATGGAGAAGTGGAATATCCTCACCGTGAAATGTTCCCGGACTTTAGCCAAATTTTGGCTATTCAAGTTCATTTTGTAACATCTTCATCTGGACCATTCAACACCATGCTCGAACGAACTTTGCCTGTGGATTTGCCTTCAATTCTGAATTTGACTTGTGCTATGTAGGACAAATTCCATCTCTGGACAAGGATTTTATTCATTTCCTCTTTACTCCTCTTCATCCTTCCTGTTTTCTGTCCAGCACTTAGTGAATTCTTCTAGCCAAGGTATCAACACTTAGCCAATTTTTTGAGTTTTAGCTAATTTTCTCATCCTCTCCTTGGGCGGACTTCACATGAGCTTGGATGTTTTCTCTCTCGGCCTAAGTCAAACTTCAAGCCACTTTGGACAAACATCTCTAGGGAGAAGTCAAACTTTCTCTAGTGCTTACCATCTTTTCTTTTACACTAGGGCGAACTTTCTCAACACTTTGACATTTCTTTTCTTGGTCTAGGTTGGACTTTGCATCATGTTTTCCATTGTACTTGGCGGATCTTATGGATGTCTGGACATACTTTCTCCAAGCAAAGTCGGACTTTGTAAGGGTTTGGACATGCTGAGCTTGGGCAAAGTCGGACCTTCACTTGTCTTTGCCATTTTCGTCTCCCCTCTAGGTACTTCATGCCTTAGAAATTTTCCATCATGCTTGGGGGCGGATTTTGGACTGTCTTGGACACTTCTCCAGGTGGACTTTGCATGTGCTTTGCCATTTCCTCGGTGGTCTTCATATGAGCTTGGATGTTTTTCTTCAATCAAAGTCAGACTTCATGATGCTCAAGACATTTTCTTATCCAGGTCAGACTTTATTTTGCCTTGAACATGCCTTACAAAGGTTTGGACATGCTATGCTTAGGCAAGGTCAGACTTTCTCATGTTTGTGCCATCCTTTTTCCCTCACTCCATTTGGCTTGAAGCAGACTTGCCACCATTCCATGCCATTGCTTCTTCTTTGAAGATTCGCCTCGTGTCGTCATCCACCTGCAAGAAACAAAATAAATAAATTCAGATTTTCTCTC